>PVKP010031550.1:0-26859 GCA_004027715.1 Plecturocebus donacophilus | reverse complement strand
CCTGTTCATCTTCCAAGACCTTGCAAGTCCAATCAAGCCTCCCAGATAAGGAATGTATTACAACGATACATACATGTCAAGATGCTGATGCAAGCTGTATCAGGGACAGCAAAAATAAATAAATAAACAAGTAGTCATTGGTAGATTCTGTCTGAGGTTTGAGATTTTGAGGAAGTTGTCTATGATGGCTTTGAAGAAGCATATTTGCTGGATGTCCTCTGCTTATATACTGAACAAAAAATCATATTTTTATTGCTGATGTTGTTAAGACCACTATTTCCTCACCCCTAATCCTGGTTTGGTTTGTTTCTTTCGATATGACTTTGTGTTCTCTAAATAGATATTGCCAACTGAGGTCCCGGGGGCCATGTGCACTTGGAAAACAGATTTTGTTCACCACCACCTATAGCGTTGTGTGAAGAGTCAATATTTCAATTTAGAAAAGAAAGATTTGTTACTTCTCTTGCAAAATAAATCAGAAGATTGAGTCCTCACTGCACCATGGGATACTACTGCCCCACTGTGTGGCAGGAGCGAGGTCACTCTAGGGGGAATCCCAGCTCCAGAACATCCAGATGTCCTCACAGCACCCTCTGCCCCAGATCATCTCCTGTTCCCCAGTGGAGTTATTCACACTCTAGACTATCTTCAGGGCTTGGGGAAGTTACTTCAGCTCTCATACCTCTGCAGCCAAGGAAGACCTGGGTCCCCTGGTCCTGCCAGGCCCAATGGCCATCCTTTAGGCCTCCTGGGCTTCCGCAGTTCTTTGGCATAAAGCAACCCAAACTAACTAGTTACTATCCACACCCAGGAGCCAGACTGTGCTAGTCCATTTTTGCATTACTGTAAAGAAATAGTTGAGACTGAGTAATTTATAAAGAACATAGGTTTAATTGACTCACAGTTCTGCAGGCTGTACAGAAAGCACGGCACCAGCGTCTGTTCCTGGTGAGGGTCTCAGAAAGCTACAATCATGGTGGAAGGTGAAGGGGGAGCAGGTGCATCACATGGCAAGAGGCAACAAGAAAGAGGGGAGGAGCCATGCTCTTTTAAACAACCAGATCTCATGTGAACCACCAGAGAGATAACTCACTTATCACCATGGGGATAGCACTAAGCCACTTATGAGGGATCCACCTCCGTGATCCAATCACCTCCCACCAGGCCGCACCTCCAACACTGGAAATTACATTTCACCGTGAGATTTGGAGATGACAAACATCCAAACTATACCACAGAGTAAGAGGATGGTGGACAAATACCTGCTCTGGGTATTCCTTCCCCTAGAGAGATTCAGGAGACCTAGCAACCCTAACAGAGATCCTGCATGGGCTCAGGTCAGGACCTGAGTACAATGTTACACTTATGGGGAAAGAGACACCTTGGAGGTTGTTGGGAAGCAGGATGCTAAAGATTTCTGATGTCAAGGAGTGGCCCTGTCCAATAACATGAGGGTCCCGCACTTCACCGTGGATGGTCATGGACAGTCCACTAGCAGTCTACAAAGCCTATAGTGACTTTGTGGATTCTCTGCAGTTTTACACCAAAAGAGTGTCCTTAAACACAAGGTAAAATTGCACTCCTTTCCCAGTTCCTAAACATCCAGGACATGGTTAACTGTTCCTTGCTTACCTCCCCTCACCTGTCCCACAACTTATGTGGCTGTAAGAATATTCTGTAAGATGTCCTCCTGGAAATGCTATGTTTAACCCACATGGTGGTCCTTGCTCATTTCTTCCACTGGAAGCATTTGTAGATGAGGCCCATTCCCCTTATCTCCAAGCACTGTCAAGCTGCCTAATAGTGAACTGAAGCCCTGAACGTGGACACTGGTTTGGGAGAATATTAACCAAAGTCCTTCAGGTTCTTATCTATAACTTAACACTCAGAGAGAGATGAGCACTGGAGTTTGTTAATATGGTTCTAATACCCTTAGCACTAAGCCTCTGCACCACTGATGGCATGGTCTCGCTCACTGCATTCTGGAGTGGAGCATTCCTTCTGTAGCAACAGTGCTCTGCTTCGTTGCCCCCTTCTCACATGTTCTGCCACCATAGAGCACTTTATCCTGGAAGTCTGTCCATACCAAAACAATCTGAGTGCTGTTGAGAAAGTCCTGCAGAATTCCAGTTGGTGGCTGAAACCCAGGAGGAGGTGGCAGGTATACTGTGATGGGCTATAGCCTCTCTGAAGATCATCTGGGTGGGAGATGCTGCCTGACTCTCAGGCTTGTCTAAGACTCGTGCTAAAGGAATAAAGCAATGAAGACGCCCATCATTGCCTCCTGAAGGGCACTGCCACTGGGCTTCTTCGAGATGATGGCACCTGTGCCGTTTGACTCTGGCCCCTCCCTTTGGCTTATCTCTTCTCCAGAAAGCTCAGTTCAGAGGCTCTTGTTCCTGGCCAAGACCCTGGAGAATCTGAATATGTGGTGGATGTGTAGGGGATGCAGCTGAGTGGGATGCTAGATTCCTACCGGTGGCTAGCCAGATCCAGCAACTGGTTTCCCCAGGAATCAAACAAACTAGAACCAGAGCTTTGGAAGTCTTCCTCACACACCCATAATATGCCAGAGTGCGCTAGAGATTTTCATGTACCAAACCTGAAAAAAAAAAAAAAAAGAATTCTGCTCTATCCAGGGGAACTGGTAAAGTGCTGGGAGAAGTGGTGGTGGGAATACCATTTGCATCAGAGCACAAGCATTTGTATCTGTGTTTACATCACTCAGGAAGCTTCTCCGGGGTCCACATTTCAGCCTTCACCTTTACATACCTGACTTATACCTGGTTTCCCCAATACAGCCTCTCCCAACCAGGATGAGTTTATTTGAGATAAGAGGTCACTGAAAGGAATGTTTTCCAGCTCTGTCTTGGTTACCCGCAGTGACAGAAGCATCCATCCTTGCTCCCCAAGCCCTGTCTTGGCAGGCAAGTACCCTCGCCTTGCTCCTTGTCATTCTTTTGTTAATCGACGTCACTAATGGCTTGATGTTGAGTGTCCTCTGAGCCCCTTGCCCACTGTCTGGCCAAAGTGCTAAAAGACAGAGAATGGCCCCTCAGCAGGCTGCAGGTGGAAGCAGCTGCCACATCAAGGAGGTGGGTAATCCACAAAGGATTGTGAGCCAATGAATAAGCATACATTTATTATGCGCATTTCACTACAGTGGAACTGCCTATGGTGAGGATGGGCAGGGGAAAAAATTGATGAGCTGGTTAATGTGGCTTATTGGCAAGACAGTTTTAACACCGTGCAGCTTTAAGAGTCCTGTTTAAAAATAATTACTGTGGAGATTGCACTCTAATGGGTCTGAGTTCATAGGCAGCAAGTTGCAAATATGTGTCTCTAGGGGCAGTTCTTGCATTAGGCTCTTTTCTCTGAAATCCTTTGGGGTGGAAGAGGGTAACGTATCATACTGAATGTTTGTTAAGTGCCACTGGTGTTGTGCACACACTGTGTAGAGGATGCATCCAGGTGGGATGTGTGGATATGTGGTTCCCGAGTGCTGAGCAGGTAACAGTAATGAGATATGCTAACTTAGAAGCTGAGATGTGGTGGAGACAAGGGTTGATGAATGAGATGGATGCTAAATGCAACTCTGAAGGGGAAATCAAACCCTAATGGAGGTAGAGAAGACTTAGATAATACTGACTGTATCAAGAGAAAGAGAGACAGAGGGTAAGAGGAAAGAAAAAAAAGGAAGGAAGGAAGAAAAGAGGGAGGGAAGGAAGGAAGGAAAAGGAGAGAAAGAAAAAAGAAACACAGAAAAGGGCAGGGAAGAAAGAAAAGAAAGAGAGAGAGAAATAGGGAAGGAGGGAGGAAGAGAAGAAGGAAAGTCAGACAAGTGAGCTAGTGACAAGAAAAGAAGCATGGATGGATGGGAGGAAGAAAGAAAGAAAGTAATGAAGGAGGGAAGGAAGTTAGTTTAGTTGAGAGAGGGGGAGAGAAAGCGAGGAAGGAAAGGATAGGAAGATATTAATGATCTCATCTATTCCTCTATCACTAAAATCCATCCTGGCCTCCACCTCATTGCTCACTCCATTGTTCACATTGAATTTAATTCTAAACCTTACTAAAATCCTTTAGTACATCAGTCCTGGGCCACTCTAGCTCACAAAGATTTCTATCACTGATTATCTCATTAAGTAACATTTCATGTGTTATAATAGAAATTTACTTTTGCATTAAAATGCTATTTAATTAAACTCTCTACTGCAAAAAAAATTAAAAAATAAAAATAAAATGTGCGTCGAATATTTAATTTGCTTGACTATTTTATCAGCTCCTTGAGGGCAGATCCTATCTCTTACTTATCTCCACATTTGCCATAGTTTTTAGTATAACACTGGACCATACAGGAGGCAAAGTTGGTGATTATGAACTGCAGTTGATTTGAAATTTGAGTCATGCAAATTAAGAATTCTCTCCACTGCCCTGAAAAGGTCCTTTGCTGTTTTTGTTCAGTACCTAGCAGCTTGGTCCTGATCATATTCTTCTCTTTTTTTCCTCTCTGCCTTCGTTTCTACTCCTTAGAATCTTCCTCCTCTCCTTGATCTCCATGTCCCAGACTGCGGAGAGAATGAGCCAGTGAGAAGGGCCCCTCCTGTCACCTTGGCAATGATCTTAACCAAGCCTGGTCACAGTTGCAAGCCCTGTCCTCAAGAACCTTAGGGATTCCCTTCCCACCCAGCGGAAGCCCCCCACCACTCCATTGACAGCCACTGCACAAGTTTTTTCTAGATCAGGAAGCCCTTCTGGCATTCTCTCCTTGTCTCCTTATTTTTGCACCATGTTCTCAAATCTGGAGACTCCTCATTACATGATTCCTTCAGGTAGTCAGCTCTGTGGGAAGCCCTACCTGGCTCTGGTTTCTCAAGGTGCTGATACTCACTGGCATCATCCCCTTCAGCTTCTCATGCTGAGCTCACAAACAGGTGATCTTCACCCTGGTGCCAGATCCTCTTCCTAGACACCCTGCTTGTCACGGAGGGAGATCTGGACAAGACTTATCATTAAACTCTGCCTGAGCAAGAGAATTCAGATTGTGTTCTCATGTGACCACCTTGCTTCTACTCAGGGACACCAAGGAGTGAAAGACTGTGCACAGCATCTCATCTCACGTCTACCGTTTACAGGACCCACCATGTTTCAGAGATATGGAAAACCCTCAGTTTCCTTTTTACCTCAAGTTTCCCCTTTCCCTGAGTACTTTTTAAACCCTGAGTTCCTTTACATCTGGCTTAAAAGCAATCCCATTTAGCCCTACAGAGCTTTTAACTTTTCAAAGCATTTTCATACTTTTAATCTCATTTGATCCTTACAATATCCCTGCGAGGTAGGTAGAGCAGACATTATTAGACCCACTTGAATAATGAACAAAAGAGACCCAGGGAGATGAGTGGTGTCTTGCTGCATGTCCTCTGAGAAGGGAACTTGGTCTCCTGACTCCTGGGTCAATGCTTTTTCATCATTTTAGGAACCTAAGTGACTTGGTCATCCTCTTTTCAAGCTCTCTAGTGTCCTGGCTCCATCCAGCAGGAGAGGGAGGGAACGGGAGGGTGTGTGGGGACAGGACAGGGCGTGGGGTGCAGCAAGGAAGAAGGTTCATAAGGAGAAAATGCTTACATGGCTTACATATCAATGGCTACTCATTATCAAGGAGAGGTCAGGGCACCTGCCGATAATGACGTCTGCATTATGGTACTTAATGGAAATGGTACAGTACCTGCCCCATCAAAAACTAATCTGCCCGAGAGACACCCAGACCCAGCACAGCAAGAATGAGATCCCCGCTGGGGATAGCTCCTGGAACTGAATCCAAAGCCATTAGTATCAGAAGGCCCTGGTCGTGCATCTGGCAGGCCCTGCTGATTCAGACAGTGCAAAGACTACAGCCATTAGTGGGGCCAGGCAGAGACTGGAAAAGCAGCCCCGGAGACTGGAGGCTTAGATTCATGTAGCTACCTAGAAGGATGCTGAGATGCCTGCAAGGAGGGGCTGAGGAAGAAGGAATGGAGGGTCTTCGCTGCCACTGGTTCCACAGGGATCTTGGCATGAACTCTCTGCCCGTTCTTTAAAATACAGCCAAGTAGTTTATTCCTCTCCAAGCTCTGTCCCAAGCACAAGCATGCCCGGGTCTTACCCATGACATCATGAAGGTCTGCTTCCCTGTTCCTTGCCTAGCTTCCTCCAGGGAAGCCAGGGTGAGTGGCTCAACCTCCAGGCCTTGCAGTACCAACAGTAACGTACCTGGTAGCAGGTCTGAGACAAAGCGGGCAGGTTCTGTGCAGGTTGCTCACCCTGTACTTCAGCACTGTGAGGACTGGGCCGGGAGTTCAGGCACTTGCTGGGGGCTAAACCTGTCTGCATTGGCCAATGTGTGGCCTTGGGCCTCATGCATGACTGTTTTATCTGACAATGGAGGTACCAGTGGCTGCTCATTGGGTGGCCATGAGGACTTGATTTCATTTTGGAAAAGTGGAGGTAAGGGAGGTTTTAAAAGTAGAAGGAAGCCAGGAACGGTGGCTCATCCCTGTAATCCCAGCACTTTGGGAAACTGAGGACCGTGGTACACCTGAGGTCAGAATTTGAGAGCAGCCTGGCCAACATGGTGAAGCCCATCTCTACTGAAAATACAAAAATTAGCCAGGCATGGTGGTGCATGTCTGTAATCCCAGCTACCCGGAAGGCTGAGGCAGGAGAACCGCTTGAACCCAGGAGGTGGAAGGTGCAGTGAGCCAAGATTGCACCGCTGTACTCTAGCCTGGGCAATGGAGCGAGACTCTGTCTTAAAAAAAAAAAAAGAAGAAGAACTCTAAAAGCAAAATATTTCTCTTCTTTAGATAAGAGCAGCTATTCCTTTTTTCCTCCCTGAAGGTAGCACTGCCAGCTAGCATCCCCAGGGTAAGCGACAGACTTGACACATTGTGTTTCTCTCAGGGTCCTGTTGGTTCAGACAGGGCACAGGCTCCAGTTATTAAAGGGATCGAATATGCAAAAGAGAAAGCCCCTCAGGGCCTCTGCATACACTTACAGCCTGGCCCTCCAGGTGGCCTCAGAGACTATCCTGTGCAGGTAATATTTTATTACTCTTCTCTTCCTCTGGCCCTGCCCTTCCCACAGTAACAGGCCCTTCCTGACTCTTGGCAGTCACAGCATCAACATCCAGCCATTTAGCTCCCTCCTGCTTGTGTTTTTTTCCAAAGGCATATGTCTCACTCATCCATGTCTCCTCAGGGTCCACAGGTAGTTAAGATGGAAAGGCCTCAGCAAACTTAAACAAGCTCCTGGCTTTATAGAGGAAGAAAATAAAGCCCAGAGAGGAGACGCTGCACTCAGAGCCAATTAGCAATGAATTCTAGAGAAGAATCTCATTCTTTTAACATCAGGAGTCCTCATATAGAACAAGAGATGAAATGGAGAAGATGAGATCAAATGACCTCTCAGTCTAGCAAAGTCTGTGAACCAAAGCTATCATAAAACATCCTTCAGAAGACCCCTATAACCTTACAGATGTAATTCACTTACTTTATTTGACAAGAAGATCCAGATTAATGCTGTGCTCTATGGTAGTCACCGTATGGCATTTCACTTACAGGTGGCATTTCAGTTATAATTAATCAAATCTAACTTAAAATTTAGTTCATTGATCTCACTAATCCCATTTTAAGTGATTCCATGGCACAGTGGACACCACATTGGACAGTGCAGATAGAGAACATTCCATCAATCAGGGAAAGTTCCATTGAACAGTGCTGGTATCGGGCTGAGAGTCATTCTCTTATTTTTCAGATGGAAAAACTAATGCTTAGAGAAGGACAAAGATAGCAACTTGTCTGATTCCTGTAGTCAGTAACAAGAAGGGCCTTACTTTTTATTACATCAATTCCCACACCTTTGCCTGTAAAAGAAAACAGTTGCATTCCATTTTGAGATCCTTGCAAGTGGGGGATCCTAAATTTCTTCAAGTGACTTAGAGAAAACAGCCTGAGTGGAATGAGGGTCTTGACATGGTTTTCATATTACTTTATATAAGATTGAGAAAATGTTTCCTGTTCATATCAAAGATTCGATCAGCATAAACAGAGACATAGGAGGTTGGCTGAAGCCATCCTCCATGACATCCCCTTCTGTAAGCTGCCTTTCTTTTTGTTTTTATACAATAAAGATAACATTTATAGAGGCTTACTTCTCCTTCCCCCCAAATGATAAAAAGAAACAACTTTGTTTACTATACTAAAAATTATCTTACCTTGTTTGGTAGAAATTATCCAATTTTGACCATATTGGTAAAGGCAAATATATATACTATGCCTTTATTATCAAAATGTAGTATTAAAGGAGAGAAGTTAAAACAGATCTACAATAAATGGTCAGACTACCTCTGTGTCATCCATGGGGCCTCATTTGAGGAGGACTATAGATAAATAGATGCACATTGTAAATTTTGTCATGAGGCCTGGAACTAGAGAATGGACATATTTAGCTAAAGAAAGGAAGGCTCAAACGGAATCTATGTGGTCATTTCTAAATATCTGAAGGGTTGTTGATTGAAAAAATGCATTTGTTATGTGTTTGCCTATTGTGTGGAACATTGACTTATTTTCAGGATTTTTATTTTATCTTAAATCTAATTTTCTTGGCCTGGCATGGTGGCCCATTCTTGTAATTGTAGCACTTTGGATCCTGCTGAAGCAGGAGGATCAGTTGAAGCCAGGAGTTTAAGACCAGCCTGGGCAGCATAGTGAGACCCCATCTCTAGAAAATTTTTTAAAGAAATATCAGGTGTGGTGATGTGCATCTGTAGTCCCAGCTACTTGGGAGGCTGAAGTGGGAGGATAGCTTGAGCCCAGGACATTAAAGGTGCAGTGAGCTGTGATTGTGCCACTGCACTCCAGCCTGGGAGACAGACTGAGACCCTGTCGACAAACAAACAGATAAACAAAAAAGTCCTCAGTGTGTTAAAAATAAAAATACTATTATTAGAAGTTCTCTGGGAACTACATGTTAAAGAGAAGCTGATTTCAGGTCAACAGAAATAATGTTTTATCAGACAAAACTGCTCTAATATGAAAGAGGCCACCTGAGATTACAGTGAAGTCTCCCCTGAGGACGCATTTAGGCAGAGACTGGATGACACTGGGTAGGAATGATATAAAAAAGATCCACAGTACTCAATAGACAAGGATGGGGTTCCTCTTTCTCATTAGTCAGAATACGGTGTTTTTTTTTTTTAATTTTTTTGTTTTGTTTTGTTATCTTGAGGGCTTTAAAGGTATGTGAAAGTGTCAGGGAAGACACAGATAAGGGGGCTTTGAATTTGCTGCTTTTGGGGACAAGCTTGAGTCTAGAGAACTTCTCTGATTTGAGGTCAGGGAACACAGTGTAGGCAAAACTTCCTTCAGACACTGCCTGGAGGCCCCATCTCAATCCACCTTCTCTCTCATAGTGCCTGGGAGAAGCCTGTCTGCCACTGAAGACTTCATTCTGGAAGCAACAGCTTGGTTCCACACACAATCTGGGAGTAATAAACTGATGGAAGAGATACAGAAGTCTCAGAGCTCAATTTTTAAGATTTTGCTAAACTTTTAGCAAAAGTAAATGAAGCCATTAAAAAGATGGGGCTGATTCAGTATCCTACCCCGCCTCTGTGAGCACAGCTGACTTTCTTATTCATCTCACCCAAACGGGAATGTGCAGAGATCTCGTACCCCCTGTAGCTTCTGCTTGCCATGTGCCCCTAGCCCACCCACAAGGGCTCTAGCATCACAGCCATTGACCTAGAGCCAAACCCTTGCCTTATTGAGGACACACAGATCCCTCATTTGAAATTATCATCGTTGTCACCATCGTCATCATCATCATCACCAAGGCCCACAGGCTCACTTGCTCTAGACTGCGTTTTCAAATCGTGTTTCCCAGAGCCCACTGAGGGGTTTAAGGAAGGCTGAGCCAGGAGATCTCACAACTGCCTCTCCATATCAAAGCATTTTCATGGGGCTGGGAGACGTCAGAGAAGCAGTGTCATAACCAGCATAAGAGCCTTGAACCGGTAATTGTTCCTCCTGGAAAGTCTCCCAAATTATCACAGGCATGAGACATTGATAGACAGTTCTAATCTGATTTACCGAGAAAGAGAGCAGCCATCCAACATCACTTTGTGTTCGTTATGTTATATTATGTTATGTTCTCATGTTAATGTTCGTCTCCAGTTCCCTCCCTCTTCTATATTAGGGTTTTCTCTTCTTGGCTTTTAGGCTGAGTGTCACCTTCTCAGGGGTTATTTTGCCTTATGGAATCTTTGCCCTTGTAGGGAATCTCAGAGATCATGCAATGCAAAACATACATGATCTGTGTCCACTGACAAACCAGCTCTTATGACTTCCCAAAAATTGTTAGCTGGCAAGAGAACAATTTCTCTATTCTCCTTTTAAGAAATAGGGTCCCTGGAAAACCATAAAGGTACCTAAAGGTGCCGTAAAGAAGTGAATATATTTCAGCAGAGTAGAATGACCAGTAATCTTGAATTTCACTCAGTACATGACCACTCACAATATTCCCTTTAAAATCAACCAATAATCAGAGAGTATAATGATCATTTTTATGGTTAGTTTTGGCTCCAATCTCCTATGTTAACTGGCGTATCAGATCATTGCTGCAGACTGCATTAGAAGACCATTATTCTAGTTGGTTTTGGACAAAGACAATGAGGTTTCCCTGAAACTGTATGTAACTAAACTACTTGAATAGAATATAAGACTCTTTCACCACGTAACATAATCCCTAGTAGAAGTTTAAAACCATTGTAATGTTCTCCAAATTTAACAGAGGTAGAGTCTACATCTGTCTTCTACACAGTGTGGTTAGAAATCTGAAATGCAAAAGTATTTCTGTGGCAGAATTCATCAGTCCCTGAGATGAATCTACATTCATAACCTAGAGTGTTATTTTGAAGATTATCTGTATCCCTTAAGTTACTTGTGTTTTATTAAATGTGTATTTCAATTGCCTGCCATACTATGTGTTCAAGTAATTGTTCTTACCCTGCAGTTTCTGCTAAATTGAGAGTTCTCTGTGTTCCCCAAGTTCTATTTCTTTTCCTACTGGGCACATAGCTAGACCTTATTTCCCAGTCTCTGCTGTGACTGAGTCTGGCCTGTATAATGTGGGCAGATCAAATAGATGTAACCTCCAGGCCTAGCTATGAAACACTCTGCACATCTCATCACACTTTTTTTTCACCCCCGTCTGCTGGCTGGATATGAGCAAACAGCAGAGGACTGCAAGAGATAGAAAGGTCACACACTGCAAGGATTCTGGGTCCCTGAATCACTGCATGGAGGAGAGCCACCCAGGAGAACCGCCTGACCAGAAATATTTACAATGGAGTATTTCATAAAACAGAAATAAAGTCGTACAAAGTCAGTGACCTTTGAAATTACTTGTTATGGCAGTTAGCCTATCCTTGACTGATACATTATTTCACATAAATTACCATGTCTGTATCTAGATTGCGGTTTATACAAAATGCTAGAAATCAGAGGATACGTGTCTGTGGTATACTGTTTTGCTATGACATACTGGAAGTGGGATGAGTAGAGCAGAAAGATTTTCTGATTCTGTGAAATTTAGCCAGTTGAACTAATGGTAACTAGAGGTCAGACTCTAAGTGAAGCACAAATGTGAGAGGCTTTGAGGCCATCTTGTTACAGAAAGGGTCATTACCCAGGTATTCTCTGGCTATATTATGAGGGTTATCAGAGGTGGTCATACTTGTTCATGATGGGCAAGACCACAGTCAGGGAAACAACAGTGTGAGTAAAATCAGAAGACAAATTTAAATCAGCAGTGGGTTGGGCACGGTGGCTCATGCCTGTAATCCCAGCACTTTTGGAGGCTGAGCTAGGCAGATCCCCTGAGGATGGGAGTTCAAGACCAGTCTGGCCAACATGGTGAAAACCCATCTCTACGAAAAATATAAAAATTAGCTGGGTGTGGTGGTGCATGTCTCTAATCCCAGCTGTTTGGGAGGCTGAGGCAAGAGAATCACTTGAACCTGGGAGGGTGAGGTTGCAGTGAGCCAAGATGGCACCACTGCACTCCAGCCTGAATGACAGAGAGGGACTCCATCTCAAAAGAAAATAAAACAAAAAAATCAGCAATGAAGGGTGAAGACCATAGCTAGCCGGTCCTAGTCAGGAATATTGAGAGTAGGGTGGGCTGGCTGCCAGGAGTAAGTTGAAGTAAATAGTTCAAGGTTGAGGCTATAGATGGCACATATATGTTGGAGATTTATGGTTCTGGTTTTGTTTGGAGTCAGTCAACTTGGTGGCTTTGAGGTAGGCTGTTTATGAGCTAATCAAGAAATAATCCTAGTTCAATATCACTTATGCTATGATACTTATTTTCAGTATGATTTTAAAATAAAATATATTTTGAAATGCTTCACCAATTGGTATAAAATTATTTACATCTTTGGGCCAAAGAAGCACATTATCGACTGAAAATAAGAAATCCACTTTAAAGGAAATATTCTGGAGAAAGAACTCTAGAGTGTATATTAGATGTTCTAGAGAAAGAATTTTAGAAGGTATACTATAAAACATGCTGGCCAAAAACAGTTGGAAGCTCTGGGGTTGAATTCTAATTTGACTACTAACGTGCAATGTAACCTTGGACAAATCACTCTTATTTGTTTCAGTTTCTGCATCTGTAAAACAAGGGCATTACACCTGAGGACAAATTACAAGTCATTTCCAACTCCGACATTCTATGAGTCTAAGATATTATCTTTCCTAAGTGTGTTTCTGTGATGATACAGAGGTGAAGGGAAGGGTGCCTGCCTTTCTACAGCACACTACACCCTGACTATAAGTTCTGGTTGACTCTGGGCACAGATTGTCACTCATTAGAGAGGGACCCGGGTTCCAGTGATCCAGACAGTTCAGCCCTACTTTGCAAAGGGGACTCACAGCAGGTGCTTCAGACAGTTCTTCCTGAAGCACGTATGTCAGAGAAAAATCACAGGCTTCAGAGACAGACAGGACTGGCTGTGGGTGTCCTTCCCTCCTCACCTCTTTGAATCTTGGACAAGTAATTTCACCTCCCTGATCCCTTAGTGTTCTCATGTGTGAAATGGGGATATAACCAAAGTCTCTCAGCATTTGAGACCAATACAAACCACATCCTCATTTTGACTCTCTTGGTTAATTAAGCAAATGAAAATAAGCTGAACAAGTTTAATAAAAATCAGACCATATTTTATATATCTACATTTAATAAACTAATATTTCAGTTACATGACACACAGGTATAATATCACTTAGCACCAATGAGGCCTGTTATGAAAGTGATGGTCAGATTGAATGGCTCTTTTCTCCTTTAAACTCCTATCTACCCATGTCCTCCTCTGCCGCACATCCTCTGTGTGGTTAAGGGTTCAATGAGAAAATGTTTGTAAAGTGCCTGGCATGACTTGGCGAGTAAGCACTCAGTAAATAATAGCTGTTACACTGGTGATGATGTATGGACAAGCCTGAAGTTCAGCAAGCCCTTGCAGGCACCTCTAAGTCACCCTGGGGAGCGCTGTGTAGACTGAGTGTTTGCCTGGTGCAAACCCCTTCTTGAGTCTCCATCCTGCTCTCATTTTAATCCTCCTGGAAGCCATAAAGCATCCTTAAATGCAGCCTCTCTGAGCACAGATCTCTAGCTCCATGGCTCTGGAGCCAGCCTCCACCTGCAGGGCCACTTGAGTCTTTAAGAAAGTATGCTTAGGATCCCTTCTGCTCCTTGGCATTTATTTACTGTGGATTATTTATTGTGGAAATATGAGATGGATGGTTAGGGAAGGAGAGAACAAACAAACTTACCATCCTCGCTTGCCTTAACGTGTTTGAGTTCCTACTTGTATGCACTGAAATATCTATAATTTACTTTTCAGTTTTGCAATGTTTATGGCTTTTATGTCATTTGAAAGTTATTTATAACAATTATATAAGGAAGCAAAGTGCCATAAACTGAAGTAATTTACTGTAAAATATCTGAAATGCTAAAATATCAAATGGTGCATTACTGTAGTGCTAGCACTGCTCTTGGAAAAAGGAAAAGGAAAAAAATGTCTAAAAATATAGCCTCTACCCTATCAACCAGTCTGTTACATTCATCTTGCAGATTTATAAACGACAGAGCAACTGGCAAGTATTAATTTAATTGCTTTGAGGGAGGGGTTGAAGTTGAGAGAACATGGCTCTCCGATACAGTGCTTATGAACTTAGATGGATTATTTTGGAGCAAAAAGGCTACAAAGGTGAAGTCAAGCACTACGGGCATCAAGCTGGCCGTGACGTTCTGCTCCTTCCACTAAATCCTCACATCCTGAATCCAGATGACAGGCAGCATATCGCTGGTAGCAGGGAGAGAATTAGGGAGCAATGAGCCTGGGTCTAGTTTCTAGTTCCAGAAAGCCAGTTAAATAAGTTGAGGACATCAGGTCAGTGAGTGATTAAAGTCTGGCAGGTGGTCACTCCAGGAAAAGGCAGGAGCCTCTCCAACCAGGGGAAAGGCCTATAGTCCTTCTCAAGCCTGTGTCCTAATAAAAGAACTTTTTTTCCTCATCCCTCCTTTCATTCATTGATTCAAAAATGTTGAATACCTGCTATGGGTCAGGTTTTGGAAACATAATGGTGAGCAAGAAAGCAGGATTCTTCATGGAACTTCAAATCTGGAGCCTCAATATCAAGAACTATGGAGATATGTTCACTGTAAATCTGATAATCCTACAGATTCTAGTCTGAGCACAGAGGGAGTTAGCTTATTAAAGTACCCAAGGAGATGATGCCCGTGTCGTGGGAACATGCAAAGAGTGCTTCCTCTAGAACATGACAGCGTGGCTTGATTTCTGATTTGTTGCTGGAGATCCGAGTTGGTGAGGAGAGATCACTTCTCGGACAGCTGCCCCCTTACTTTACTTCAGCTATGGAAAGAAAACAGAGTTGTTGCTGGGAGTAGTTGTGCAATTCTCTGCCGAAAGTAAAACTGCTCTGTGGCCATTTATCAACCTGAACTAGCCATAAGAGACTAATGAATTTCAAGTTAGTCTCCTCCAAGGGAACCAGGGCATGTGAGCTCTAGAGTTCATCCCTCTGTTGTAAGCCCCTTATTGGAACTATGGGGGTGGTAAAGACATGGAGATTTTCCCATTTCTTAAACAGGAGGGTAGGAAGGAGGCATGGAGGCTTGGCGCTATATGCAGGCAACTTAGACTTCTGTCTACCAAATATGATTTGTTGAATGATGAGGAAGGCAGCTTCTCTGCCCCCAGATCTTCCCCTTTCTTTTGGGCTGTAATTCCCCTACACCCTCCATTATCTCTGCATCCCATGAAGTCAATTTTAGCTCCTCCCTATAGGTGCTCTTGGTGTTTGTTTTAAAAATAAAAACTCTGTTAATAAATTTTTAAAAAATATTTCAATAAATAAAATATTAAAACATTTAAATAAATAAAAGATTTATTAAAGTATATATCCAAAAAACAGCATACATGAAAATTGGTTGATGAATTACCACAAAGTTAACATGCTCATTTAAGTACCACTCAAATAAAAAAAAAAAAATAGGACATTTCCAGCCCTCCATCAGGCCCCTCATGCTCTCTTCTAATTATTACCCCACTTCCTTTTCACAGATCATTACTATCACAATAATGGTAGGGGACATTCCCGTTTGCTTGGTTTCACTGATTCAACATTATGTTTCGAAGTTGTGGTTGCTTGTAATAGTAGTTTACTCATTTTCATTGCTGTATAGTATTTTGTTGTAAGACCATACCACAATCTTTTTTTCCCCTCTGGAAAAGCTGATTTATTACTCAAAGATAGGCAGCAAGTTTAAACAGAAGCTTAAAATCCATGGTGAGCTACTCCCTCAAGGCCTAGGAAAGTACCCAAGGTGATTGGAATGTTGTCTTGCATGTACTTCACATTGCACCACAGCTGAGTGACCCCAAAAGCACTTTACTGTGTGTTTTATATACCCTGGGCACCACTTGTCTCAATGAGCACAAAAGTTTCAGAACAAGGACATAGCTTAGATTGTTTCAGACACTTCCTCCTTATCTCAGGATGTTAAATTCTTAGTATATTCTGCAGTTATCCCAAGAACTTCAAGGAGGAATGGGAAGAACTCAGTTGGCCAAGGTCATCCAGGGACCTTTCCTCCCATAACCACTTTACCTCCGGTGTTTCTCCTTAGCCCTCTTTACTCAGCTTTTGGCCCTACCACTTTGCTTAAACAGCTCTTTCTAAGGCCACCAGTTGCCAAAGCAGTGGCCACCTTTTTGTCTTCACTTATCCTCTCAGCAGCATTCAACACAGTTGATCATTTCCTCTTTCCTGAAATGCTTTCCACTTGGCTTCTGTTAAACCTTAGTCTTAGTGTCTTTCCTCCTTCACTGGCTCCCCTCTCATTGTTTCCTTTGCTGGCTGATTTGTCTTCTTGCATCTTTAAATGTTGGGTTTTCCCTGGGCTCAATACCGTGGAAAACTTCTACTGTACTCATTTCCTAGGAGATCTCAGTCAGACTCATGGCTTTGAATTGTATCCATGTATTGATGGCCCCACAATTTATTCAGGTTGGGACTCCCTGAATTGTGTTTCTAGCTGCCTGCATCATACTTCCACTTGGATGCCTAATAGGCATGTCAAACTGAACTTGTCCAAAACAAAACTCTTGATACACCTCCCATGCAAAAACTGGTTCCATCCCCAATGTTATATCTCCCCGAATGGTGCAGCTGTTCACACGGTTGTCAAAGCTAAAAATGTTGAAATAGCTGCAGCATTTAGAACAATACTTAGCACATAGATGGTTAACAATAAATATTAATTGAACGAATTAATAAAATTAATCTCATAAACCAGTTTCTACCTTATGTGATGGAATGCAACCCTGCAGGATATAGAAGGTAGGAACAAACCTTCCTCCTACTCTCACAGCTAATATATGTATGGATGTATGTGTATATATATATACACACTCATATATATACATTAATACCCACACATATAGATACATATATACAGGTATACACACAAATATATATGCATATAGCTACATATACATATATACAAAAGGTGGGGGGAAGGAGTCCTTTCTATGTGAGTGGAGATTAGCAACCACTCTCGTTCTGTGGGACATCTGCTAAGTGTGGGTATGGGCTGAGAATTGTTTTTTGCCATAGGCAGGACTCTGCTAAGGAGATAAAAGAAGTAGAACTTTTGACAGCCTCATGGACTGACATGAAAGAACAGATTTGGAGGAGCTTCAAACTTGCAGTCAGGTCTCACCTGGGTTTCTCCCCATTGGCTTTTCTTGAGCACTGGGGTGGCATTGGAGCCTAAGAGGATGGGCTGGAAAGTCAGAGATAAATCTCCTGCAGTCCCTTGATTTATCAGAGACACAGGCTGGGTAGAGAAAAGGTTCTCTACCAAAAGGGAAGCATCTGTTTTTCAAATTTTGTGCTTAAGACATACAGTTAGAACTGAATGAAACCAAACCCACAGCCCAGTGCCAACTTAGCTCAATTTCTAATTGGTTTGCAGTGATTACTCCTCACCCATATTCATGACAAAAAAAGAGCATGAACCATGTCACCTGGCTCTGATTGCTTTTAAGTTTTTCTCTTTGTTGTCTTTTGACTAGGATGTGCCTAGGTATGGCTTTCTTGTTTTTATCCTGCTTGGGATTTTCTGAAATTCCTGGATCTATGAGTTGTTATCTGTCATTGCTTTTGAGAAATTATCAGCCAATATCTCTTTGAACAGGTTTTCTTTCTGCCTCATTCTCTTGCTCTTTTTCTTCTGAGATTTTAATTACACAAATTTTTATAGTGGCTGACAATCTCCTACATATCTCATGCTTTTTCTCTTTTTCCGTTATTTTTTAATCGACATACTTTATTCAATTGGATAGTTTATATTGCATTATTTTTGAGTTCCCTATTCTTCTCTTCTGCTGTGTTAATTCAACTATCAAATCTGTTCAAAGAATTCTTTTAATCAAAGTGAAATACACAAACATAAAATACATAATTTTAAAGTGTACAATTTAGTGGCATTTAGTCCCTTCACAATGTTGTCCAGCCATCACCTCTGGTTCCAAAACATTTTCATCACTGCAAAAGTAAACCCCAATCCATTAAGTACTTAATCCCTGTTTCCTTCTACCTATAGAATTACCCTAGTAACCACCAATGTGCTTTCTTTCTGTATAGATTTATCTATCCTGAGTCTTTCACATACATGAAATAAAAACTATATGACCTTTTGTGCCTGGCTTCTTTCACTTGGCATAATGTTTTTGAGGTACGACCATGTCACATCATGTATTAGTATATTCACTATCTGGATCACTAGTGGGTCAACTTCTACTGACTGTTTTCCTTTTGATTATAGGTCATGTTCATTTTCCTGTTTCATCATATTTCTTACAATCTTTTTGCATGCTTGTTTTGTGCTGGGTAGGTCTATGCAAACCTGCCCCAAAGACCAAGTAAGCTAAAAGGCTGAAGGAAAAAAAAAGGTTGGCAAATCCAGTTTCCTAGGAAGAAATATTTAATAGGGACTTATGAACAGAAGCTATCTCTGTCTCAGGTGGCAGTAAGACAAGATGGTGAATCCCCATACTACTAACCCTCAGGACTTGGGGCTTATATACCACAGGGGAGGGGTCGTTCAGAAGGGATATATAAGATAATTGAAGCATAATAACATCTAGGTTGTTTGACCTAAGGGTAAGATTTATGGTAAGTACCTGCTTTTACACAAGGCACAACAGATCAACAAGAAATCTTGGAGGCCTTCCTGGAACATAGGTTAATCAGAAACCAACAGGGCAGATTAACATCCAAGATGGAGTTGCTTTAGCCTCCACAGTGCTAAAAATTGTATGCAAAAAGACTATAAAGTCTGATATCATACCATAATCTTTATTCATTCTACTGTTGATGGACTGTAGAATTATTCTTAAACTGTATTTATGATGAATAATGCTGCTATAAATGTTTTTGTATGTATCTTCTAGTATAGATGCATTTCTGATAGGTATATCCGTAGAAGTAAAGTTGCTGAACCAGAAGGTGTGTGTGTGTGATTAACTTCATTACATACTGCCAGACAGGCAGCATGCTGTCCCAAGTGCATCGTCCTGCCTTTTTTTCTGCACAATTCTGAATGAGCATTGTTTGCTTCATATCTTTGTTGACCTTTGATATTGTCAATCTTGTACATTTTATCCATTATGGTGAGTGTGTATTGGTATTAATATCTCCTAGTATCTATTATTGTTTTTTATAAATCAACTTTTTAAATATTCAATTTGATAAATTATTGACAAATATAGTGTATACTTCTTGGTAGCCATCACCCCAATCAAGATAGAAAGCATTTCATTATCTCAGAAAGTTATTTCCCCTCACAGCCAATCTTTGCCCCTTGACACCCAGATACCCACCCCTAAGACAACCACAGATCTGATTTCTATGACCACAGGCTAGTTTTGCTGCTTCAGAATTTCATAAAAATGAAATTGTGACAGTCTGTGCACTCTTGGGTTTTGTATTAGTCTGTTCTTATGCTGCTAATAAAGACATGCCTGAGACTGGGTAATTTATAAAGGAAACAGGTTTAATAAACTCAACAGTTCCACATGTCTGGGGAGGCCTCACAATCATGGCAGAAGAGCAAGGGGTGTCTTACATGGTGGCAGGCAAGAGAGAGCTTGCGCAGGGAAACTCACCTTTATAAAAAAGTCAGATCTTGTGAGACGTATTCACTATCACCAGAACAGCACAGGGAAGACCACCCCTATGACTGAATTATCTCCTACCAAGTTCCTCTCACAATGCGTGGGAATTGTGGGAGCTACAATTCAAGATGAGGTTTGGGTGGGGACACAGCCAAACCATATCAGGTGTGGCTTATTCAACTCAGCATATTATTTTTGAGATTCATCCATGTCATTGTTACATGTATCAGTAGTTTTCTCCTTTCTACTGCAGAAGAATATTCCCTTGTTCATATATCACAATTTGTTTATCTATTCATACACTGACAGACATTTGGGTTGTTTGTTATTTGGGGCTATTATGCATAAAACTGCTAGAAATATTTTTGTTGAAGTCATTTTGTGTGTGTGTGTGTGTGTGTGTGTGTGTGTGTGAGTGTGTGTGTGCGCTTATGTTTTCATTTCTCCTGGATAAATACCTAAGAGTGGGATTGCTGAGTTTTAGGTTAGGCACATGTTTAACTTTACAAAAAACTGAAAATTAGGCCAGTCATGGTGGCTCACACCTGTAGTCCCAGCACTTTGGGAGGCCAAGGTGAGTAGGTCACGAGGTCAAGAGGTCGAGACCATCCTGGCCAATATAGTGAAACCCCATCTCTACTAAAAACATAAAAATCAGCTGGGTGTGGTGGTGCATGCCTGTAACCCCAGCTACTCAGGAGGCTGAGGCAGGAGAATCACTTGAGCCCAGGAGGCAGAGGTTGCAATGAGCTAAGATCGTGCCAGTACATTCCAGCTTGGCAACAGAGGGAGACTCTCAGAAACAAACAAAATGAAAATTGTTTTACAAAGTGCTTCTGCCATTTGGCATTTTACCACCAATGTATGAGAATCCCACATTTAATATTGTAATTTTAAGCATTCGGGTCACTGTGAATGGCTATCGCCTTGTAAGTTGACTTTGTATTTTCCTGATGCCCCATTCAATTGAGTGTCTTTTTAATATGCTTATTGTCCATTTGGATCTCCTGTTTGGTAATGTGCCTATTGTGTCCCTTCACATTCTTGAATTTTGGGTTGCCTATTTTTTCACATATTGAATTTTAGGAATTACTTACACATCTTGGATACTTGCCCTTTGTTGCCTGTACATTACAAATATTTTCTATCAAACATCTTTTAAAAGGCAAATCCCATGGAAATAGAGACCCTGCTGAGTCATGGCCACCTAGGTTAATGTTTAAAGTCCGTTCTATTCTAAGTGGAGGAATTGTAGGATGTGTTGAGCAATGAAGAAAGGAGGAGTAGGAACAGATCTTACCAGAGCCAGAGAGATTAAAGAGCGAACATGACACTGCAGAGGAAAGGCTTTGGGTGTTGTCATGGCAAAATGCTCCAACTCCCATGCAGCCCTCAGTGATTGCCTATGCTCTGAAGATTAAAGTTGAATTTGGGTTTCATAAGAATTAGTCTTGACATTGATTAGTAAAATTTTTCTTTGACCTTGTAGTGATAAACTGTGTGTCATTTGACAAATTAGTAAAGAACTTAGAATTTCAGAACTCTATAAAACCTGGCAATTGTCTATTCCCGTCCCCTATGTTTTAAAGATGAGAAATTAAAAATCCAGAGCAATGTTCTGAATGTCACAACATCAAGTTTGTATTCTAAAGACTGATGTAATCTACTTTGTGTCTGAAAATTGGGAAAATACCACAAGTGCTTAGCATCCTGATGGATAATTTGTGATAATTATCAGAGAAAGGTAATATGCAATCTTGTCTTCAAGAAAATTCCAGTTGAATGGGGAATAAAACCCCTCCCCAGAATGGCATAAAAACAATGGAAGGGGCTTTATTTCAAGTGTAAATGCAGGGAATTGGACTCAGTCCAGAGAGCTCTGACAATGACCAGCTTTGATAGTCTTGGGGAACGCCATGGCAGATTTGAGCATCAAAGTCTTGGCCCATCAGTGATCCTCAGAGCTGGACATACTACTTCTTTTCAGAGGTCAAAATGTGTATTCCTCTGCTGATCATCCAAGTTCTTAAAGACTTGCCTTGGAAGTGGGTTTGTAGGCAATTTAACAGGAGCAAGTGTTCAATAAACATGTCCATTGATAGATGGATTGTGTTTGCGGAGAAGGGAGGTTGGATAAACAAAGTGCACTTTTCAACTCTATTCCCAAGGGCTGTTAGTCTAGGAGACCCCATCCTGGAACTTGCAGGAGAGAGAAATCTACTGAGACAGGTCATTATCAAGGGGCACTAATGCTGTAGGTCAGCACTTAGTAAGTATGCCCAGCACTGCTAGCAGGTTTGTAAGAAGAGCAAATACTCCTGAAGAACAAGCAATAAAATAGTTATTTTACACTACTTCGTTTTCATTAATGATCATCTTAATAGGTGCTGCTTGGGAAGAAGAACTTCTGTTCTAGGCAGTGTTCTAGACACTTTATAGTTAACAAAATGCATTCACAAGCTTTCCTCATTTCATTCCACAGATATCCTATGACTTAGGCAGGATAAATAATAATGATTTTGTATAACAGATAAGGAAATGGAGGCAATGGTTTTCTCTTATACATGGCGTAGAATTTGGAAGTAGACAAGCCCATGCTTAAATATTAGTAAGTTACTGGTTTTTTCGTAGTTCATTTTACTTAATACTCTGTTGACTTAAGAAATAGGTATTCTCAGGAATAGAATATGTCATTTCCAGAGAGCAAAAAGGGAAACTGAGGCTCAAAAAGCTTAAGGGTCTATGAGAGCAAGTTTATGGCAAGGCTTGAGCTAAACCCAGGCCCTGAATTTCATGCAGCCTATCCTCCTGATATTATGTATTATTATCATTATTTTGAAATCTTTAATCTGTATTTTTTCAGTGCAGATAATTTTCATACTTGAAACCCACTTGCATATACGAGAGTAGTGCAGGGTTAGGCCTGTGGGTGTCTATTATGCACACTCAGACTAAAGGACAGCCATCCATCCAGGCATCAAAACTGCATGTATGTCCCCTAAATTTATACAAAAAGATAAAAGGCGTTCCTGAGTATAGAGAGGAAATAGTTGTCAGCTCTATTATGGATGAACCCTGTCTGCCACTTGATGTCTCTGAGATACTCTTTCCTAATTTTAAAATAGAATTTGTTCATGTTCTAAAGGGATTGGAGTAATGAAACTAAAGACAAAACAACACCTATTGTGTGTTGGTCTCTAGGGAAGTCCAGAGACGGGCTAAACACCATCCTTGCCTTGGAGGAGAGCTCTTCATTGCAGATGCCTGAGTCCAACAACCTGTTAACCTTCTGCCCCTCAAGTTGCTCAGGATTCTCCACTGTGCATTCCTCAACCCTAACAGCTCTGTCTCCTTTTCTCTGGGAGCTTTGCATCTGTTAGGTCAATCCAGTCAATTCACTAGTACCAAGATACTGTTGACCATTGGTTACTTGTGAGGTTGCCACAGTACCGTGAAGACTGCATGGCCTTAAGGAGCCTAGCAGGAAAAGGTTTGCATCCAGCCTTATCACATCGTGTGACTTTCAGCAAGGTGTTTGGTCTCACGAAGTCACCATTTCCCCATCCATTATTACAGAGATAATAATTTCTAAGGCTCAGTGTATTGAGGCACTTTGTAGATGCTAAAGCTCTCTGGCAACAGACAGGATAATTATTGTTCTTGCACAAGATGACATTTGCAGAGATGGTCCCACGAAGCTGACTCAGCATCTGCAGCCAGCCAGGGGCACCTAGTGCCACTGACAAATTTAAGATAATGAGCTGGCTGTGGGGCAGCCTCCTCTTGAGAAAAAAGTGCATGGTGACAATTCTCATTCTTTTTTTTTTTTTAATTTAGTGGAATGTCAGTTTCTGCCTTTATAAATGGGAAAAGATACGGAATCAGTTTCCACTCTTAAAGGTAGAAACTGAATTCCACTAAGAACTTCAATCCTTGGATTGTTCAGACTTAGTACCTTCATGGGAAGCCCAGGAAGTGGAATCTTAAAGCTTGTCGCAGCCCTTCCTCTGGATCAGTTGTAATGAGAGGGAAAAGACTATAGATGTCCCGTAATTATACAGAACGAGGCAGGAAGCTGATGGACTCTGTTCAAGCCAGCTGCTTGACTGAAGGACCCTGGGGCAAGGCATACCTTAGAAAGACCATATCCCAGCTCTCTTGCTCTTGCAACGTGCAACTGTGTCACTGTGGGCAAATTATATCACTTATCTAAGCTTGCTTTGTCCCATCTGTAAAATGGGAATAACAACACCACCCCATCAGGGCTCTTGTAGGAAATTAAATGGGGAAAGATATAAAAACTTCTTTGCATCTGCTTCAATGTGCAGACCACCCACTGTCTTGCGCATGGAGGGAAGGAAAGGAGGAGAAAGGGAATGGGATTCCTGATTCCTGCTTTGGGGGTGCCAATGCCTCGCTTCTTGGCTGCCCATCTCCTGCTATCTGGGAATTCAAATACTCCTCTAGGCACACCCATCATAGGCGGGTTCCCCTTCCTATAAAGAAAAGAACTCCTGGGCTCCATCCCTGAGCTCTGTCTCCAGCCTGTTATGATTGTTGTGTGCGTGGTTTCAGGGAGGGAGCATTGTCTTCTCCTCTCCATATCTTGAGGCACGGGCATCAAGAAAAGCCTGGCCTCAAGTAATGAGCTCAGCACCCGCTCTGGCACTTAGTGGCCCTGTCCTAAAAGGTCCCCTTCTCTCCTCTGAGTCTGTTTCTCTACTGTCAAACTAAGTGTAGATGAGATGATGTCTAAGGGCCCTTCTGGCTTTAAAACTCTATGACTTCTCAAAGGCTAAACAAAACAAAACCCCAGGAACAGATAAATTCATCAAAATGAAAAACCATAACTCAGTTATTAGATGCAGGCATTGGAGGGAAGCCAGAAAAGGCTGACACAGCTCTCACTTGCAAAGGCAATCTCTCCATCAACTTCCCCTCTCTTTCTCTGGCCCCAGATCACTGCTAACTCACCATGCTCAGAAAGAAGGAATCGAAAGCACAGGCCCTCCACGGGGAGGCCAGACTGTGAGGGCTCCAAAGTAGAAGGGGTGCCTGTTTAATGCATCGCTGAGCTGCAGAGTTCCACCTTCCATGATGGTTGTAGGAAATGTTGTGGCCTACCCATCTGTACCAGTGGGTTCCTGAGTGGAACTTGATTCACCTCTGAGATGCAGCATGTTAGAAGAAAGAGCCTTGCCCTGCAGTTGGAGAGGAAGCTATGGACAGTCAGTTTCATTACCTCCTAACTGGATGACTTTGAACAAGTTACATAATGCTTTTCAGAATCTCACAGTCCTTAATACTGAAATGGGGGCCTTCAGCTCTGCCTATCTCCAACGCATTTCTGTGCATGTTAATATTTTTTAAATTAACCTGGAAGTCCTCAGTTAGGGTAAAGCACCATGCAAATATCAGGTCTTATTACTACTGAGACCATGTCCATATATATATATATTAGATGGAGTCTCACTCTCACCCAGGCTTGAGTACAGTGGCGCAATGTCAGCTCACTGCAACCTCCGCCTTCCAGGTTCAAGCAGTCCTCCTGCCTCAGCCTCCCAAGTGGCTGAGATTACAGGTGCCTACCACCATGCTGGGCTAATTATTATTATTATTATTATTATTATTATTATTATTATTTGTGTTTTTAGTAGAGATGAAGTTTCACCACGCTGGCCAAACTGGTCTTGAACTCCTGACCTCGTGATCTGCCCACCTTGACCTCCTAAAGTGCTGTGATTATAGTCATGAGCTACTGCAACCAGCCAAGACCATGTCCATATGTAAGAGTTAGGCTAACCTGCTCCGGTGCAATGACTTTGATATTGGCAGTGACTTGAAATATTGTTAGAGTATCCTGTGCTTGGCAGTTGTTGGAAAGGAACTGGGTATCCCTGTTTCCTGAGCCACCAAGGGTAAAACTCCTGGACAGAAGGCTGCACAGGCAGTGCCATTCATTCCCCGGGCATCTCAGCACAGTCCTCAGAGCATCCCACACCTGGGCACATGGTCTTTGTCCTGTGCTGCCCAGTGGGAGGAACTGCATTCAGCAGTGCAGGTCAGGAAGCCCGGGAGGAGAAGGTAAACCTCTCCCTGAAGATGCCATTGTTTCCTTTTCCTCCGTCCCTGCAGACGCCAGCGGGATTTCAGTTCATCTCAAAGGCAGCATCCCATCCATTCTTGTGCAAAGACTGGCTGCTTCCCTGGGGATGAGGGATTTACTAGAAAACAGGAGTACCTTTGCTCTCCTAATTTCATGCCCTCTGCCCAAATTATGCAAAAGAACATATTATCCTGGGAAGCACAAATTAGACTACCTGCAGAAGCATACCCAGTTGCTCTGGGAGATTTCAGGAGCCAGTCATGGACACGGTCCTGAACCACAGCCCATGTGGTACACCTGCAGTCTACTGAACAAGTGTCCCATAACGTAAGAATCTTCTCAGTGTCAGGCATTTTGGTGGGTTCTGGGCAGAGGAATTGGGGCCAGTAGTATCTGCTAAGTAGTATCTGCTAAGCTTCCGGTCAGAAGGCTGATGCAGGCTTTGGTATGGGTCTCTGACCCCAGAATGTGGGCCCAGGGAGCAACACACCTGGATAGCAGTGCAGTATGGGAGCACAAGTGTTTGGTGGTTAAGACACTACCTACCCAGGACAGCAACAGGTATGCTACAAAATGCTGCAAACCAACGTCGACCTTCCTGTATCCCTCTCTCCTCTCACTTCAATCCCTTGCTAGCTCCTTTCTCAGACACCTTCGAACCCACCCCTCTCTTTATAACACCCAGTCATGCACTCTTCACTTTCCCTTTCTGCTCCTCCCATTGTCCCTACCTATAAAACATACATTTTTCTCAGCATCACATTATACCTATTTTAAAAGTGACCACATAATTGGAAGTAAATCACTCCCCAGCAATTGCGTAGCATTTCACAGGTTTAAATAAAATATTGGTTGGCTGCTTATTTGTTATTTTCATCCCCTATTCCTTCCTGTCTCCATTGTTAAGCACAATTATTGGCATAAAAGAGGTTTTTAATACCCATTTTTAGACTGC
>PVKP010031549.1:0-26861 GCA_004027715.1 Plecturocebus donacophilus | reverse complement strand
AATCAAAGGATATATGAAAATAACTTTACTAGACAATGATGTGATGCCTATGTGGTCTGAGAAGACATTGTGTCTGTTCTCTGTTTTGCTAAGAAAGAGGTGTTTAATTGTGTTAAAAAGCTATTTTCTGTTCCTGTTTTTTATGACTTTGTTTACCCACTATTGTGAGGTCCTATGCTTGTTCTTGTGACTGCTGTTTTCTAAGATAATAGGTTTACTGCCTCCCTGGTGCCTTGTATAGGATCATTAACATTTTAACTATAGGTCTCCCCTCCCGGATAATGACAACCATCTGCATGTCTTTAGGGTACCTGATTGTGTTTCTGGTTTTGCCATTGTTCTTATCTGCTACCTAAGCTTGTATCCCGAGAACTTTCTGTTCCCTTTCATGTATAAGACAATGGTATTTGCTTCTGTAATTACCATGGTATTTGTTTCTGTAATTACTATAGGCAAAAAATATATATACTAACCATGTGCAAAATAAAGTTGCTGTTTAAGTGTTGCTGTTCAAGTATTGCTTATTCAGCCCTCCAGACCCCACTTTCTGTCTACCTTTTCTTCCGCGCACTCCCCTATTCAGGTTGGGACCCTCTTGCTGGCCAAGAGTCCCTGGCAGACGTGCCGGCCTCTCGGGAACCCAGATAGTCCTATCAGCAATAAATAAGAGTAACTATCTCTGTATTCGCACCAATGATGTGTTATCAAACATATAATTCTATAAGTGAAAAATGATATTTCAGTGTAGTTTTGATTTCTATTTCTTCATTGGAGGGAGGACACACATGTTTCTAGGTTATTCATATTTCCTTTTCTGTGTACTCTCATTCATACCTTTTGTCTAGTTTTCTATTATGTTGGTTATATTACCCTGTTAAAGCTAAACCCTTACCAAGCTCCACAAGGCCCTATGATATGGTACCCGGGTGTGTAAAATTTTCTGTGGATTAGAAAATATAGGAGAAAATTTGTGAGAGATAATAAAAGTGGAAAAACAATGCCATCACATTCCAAAGGCTATGGCCTGGGCACTAACTTTTGCTTTAAAAGCTTCCTCATACTGGGAGTATTTCCTTGGGAAAATAATTGGACTTCATAGTGGAAGTCAGGAGAAAATATTTGTATTAAGAAAACTCATGTTACCATCTACTTTGATGGAAATCAACTTTTTCCCCATCAAAAAACTATAATTGTGTTACAGATTCAAGTGCAAGTGATTTTTGAAGTGACATAGCAAAGTGAATTGGAGGATTGAAGCAGTTTTCTGGATAGTCCAGGCTACCACCTGACTACCTCATCTGATATGCACATGTAATTAATAATTTTTTGTGAAAAGTTTAAATCATGATAGCAGTCAACTGTTTTCCGAAATTCATTCTTCTTTTCTTCTACTCTACCAGATTATTTTCCTGGACATGAAGAATTTTGCCACAACTAAAGTCAGTATTTCTCAGCTCCTTCTTGCAGCTAGATGTGGGATGCAATTATGTTCTGGCAATGGGATGTGAACAAAAATGATATGTGGCACATTCAAGTTTTGACCTAAAAGGATTGCATGTGAACATCCATTGTGTCTTCTCTTTTTCCTCTGACTGAGATGTAGTTGTGATGGTAGGAGCTGGAGGAGCCACTTTGGACTCAGAGATGGAAAACCTGTATTGAGGAGTCCTGGACTTTTATGTAAAAATGCCTTATTTAAACTACTGTATGTCGGAGTCCTTTAATCACAGCATCTTAGACTGTATTCCCATAAGTACAACATCTTTGCTTCATAATAAAGTGCTTCCAAACGCAGTGACTTAAAAAACAATCCTTTATTAGCTCCTGATACTGTGGTTTGTCAAAATGGCCTATGCTCATTTGAGCAGTTCTTTTGCAAGACTTGCCTGGGTTCACTCACATGTCTGCAGGTAGCTGGTGGGTTTGCTAAGGGATAATTGGCTCTGGATAGCCTCATTCATGTGACTGACAGGGGCAATGGGAGCAACTGGGATCCGTGTTTCTAGCAGTTAACAACTTCAGGTTTCTTCTCGTGGTGGCTGGACTCCAAACATAACCAGAGATAGCAAGTCCCAGTGAGCAATCACTTTTTACACCCCTGCTTGTGTTATACTCGGTAATGCCACACTGGCCAAAAAAAATAACACGGCCAAACCAAGAGTGAACGTGGGAAGGTGTATTTTTACAGCAGGGTTTCTGAACAGCAATACTATTGATATTGGAGCTGGAAAATTCTTTGTCCTGTGGGCTGTCCTGTGCACTGTAGGACATTCAACAGCAACCCTGGCTTCTACCTCTCGGATATCAGTAACAGTTCAGACCATAACCTTCCCACACCCATACCACAACTCTCAAACATGTCTCTAACATTGCCAATGATCTCTGCATGGAAAAAAAATTGCCTTTAGTCGAAAATAACTGGTTTACAGGAAGATGTGAATCTGGTGTGGACCTTTGAGGGCTGTTAATGCAACAATCTGCCACATGCAATAGTGATACAGTCAGCTTATTTTTCTTTGCTGTGTTGTTAACCTTAAATTCGTAGACCGTTGCTAATTATCTCCACTGATGTGTGTTTTTGAAAGGCTGTTTCTGGGTTCCAAGACTTAGCCTTTGTGTTTAGAGCTTGATATTGTTTGTGATTCTGCTTTTTATACTTCGACTACTAGCACAGAACTGGTTGTAGTTATTAGAAAATATTAGTATTGTGACATACTGGATTATTATACCCAAACCTTTCCGTCTTCTCTGTAATAATACATTTCTTCCTGTTGGCAGGTAACTTACCATGCCTCATGGGAGGCAGACTATACATCCTTGCTCCATTGTCTTTGGACTTGGCCATGTGACTTGGTTGGTAGAGGGTGGGCATAAGTGAATGCCAATTCTGACAGAGGTTTTAAAAGGCTCTGCATGTTTCTGAAGGTCTCTCTTGTGCTCCTGCCTCCTGCCATGACAGCAGCATGTCCCAGGTAAGAACTAATCCTTCTGCCTAACTCCCCATAGGAGAAGACCTGGACTTGACCTATAGTCTGGAACAGAGACACCCAGATGACCCACAGACACTGAGAGAGAAATTAAGCCTTATTGTTTTAAGACTTTGATATTCTGGAATTGATTGCAGCATCATTATAGTAAAAGCTGACAAATACAATTCTAATTTTTTATTCTATTAAGTTCTTTTTATTAAAAAAGTATATTGCCATTGTAGAAAAATTAGAAAATACAGGAAATCAAAATGAAGAAAAGAAATTGAATAGGAAGACAGGCTCAAACAACTCTGATGCAATTACATGTTTACATACAATTGTGATAAGTTCTATGAAGGGAAAGTCTGTATTCTAGGATCATATTAATATTTAAAAAGAGGGCATAGGCTGGGCATGGTGGCTCACACCTGTAATCCCAGAACTTTGGGAGGCCAAGGCGGGCAGATCACCTGAGGTCAGGAGTTCAAGATCCGCCTGACCAACACGATAAAACCCCGTCTCTTCTAAAAACACAAAAAATAGCTGGGCATGGTAGCACACACTTGTAATCCCAGCTGCTTGGGAGGCTGAGGCAGCAGAATCATTGAACCTGGGAGGCAGAGGTTGCAGTGAGCCAAGAGCATGCCACTGCACTCTAGCCTGAGTGACAGAATGAGACTCCACCTCAAAGAAAACAAACAAATAAAAAGGGCATGATATAATCTGGAGTCAGGAAAATCTTTCCAAAAGAAATAATGTTACATATCATGTATTAAATACATATAAACTATAATGCTGCATCTATTATAATACACACATACTTTTATATTACAAATATATTAGTTCTCATATATGTATTCTTATACATATTTCTCTCATACATAACATAATATATGTATAAGAGAACATGTTGCTGAATACATTCTTTTTAACGGACAATACAATATTAACTTCTTTCCACTTTAACAAATATGTTCTCACATCATCATTTATTTTTATTTTTTATTTATTTTTTTCTGTTGAGATTTATTTCTCTCATAAAACAGAGTAGGGGTTAAATAGAGGGTATCGGATTTGGCAGCTGCAGCCCCTTGGGACTCTTTTTTTTTTTTGAGATGAAGTTTTGTTCGTGTTGCCCAGGCTGGAGTGCAATGGCACCATCTTGGCTCACTGCAACCTCTACCTCCTGGGTTCAAGTGATTCTCTTGCCTCGGCCTCCCAAGTAGCTGGGATTACAGACGCCCACCACCATGCCCGGCAATGTTTTTTTTCTATTTTTAGTGGAGAAAGGGTTTCATCATGTTGGCCAGGCTGGTCTCAACCTGACCCCAGGTGATCTGCCTGCCTCGGACTCCCTAAGTACTGGGATACAGTTGTGAGCCACTGTGCCTAGCCAGGACTCTTTCTACCAGACTAGGGGGAAAAGACACATAGTGGGGGAAGAATTAATATGTAGGTGCTTCAGGGAGAACCAAACTATTTCATTGGTATTCTCCCCCACCACTGGAACTGGTGCTTGCAGTGGAAGGGAAGTGAGATCAGATAATTAGTCACCAACACCATCATCACCATTGTCAGAGAGGTCCAGAGCAGACATCATGGAATTAGACACCTTGCTGGCGATTTTATCTGCACGTTTCTGCATCTTCTGAGCACGTTTCTGCATCTTCTTCTTATTCTTCAGGGTGGATGCCAGAGCCTGGCCCTGTTGCAGGGGATCCATCTCCATGATCCTCTGTAGCACTGGGCGGTGGTCCACTGAGCAGACATCCACCATATTGTTGTTCTTAGGGTGGTGGTTCACATTGCGTTTAGCCCACCCCATCTGATGATGGTTCGAATTGGTGCAATACCCAGTGAGATCTCCGATCTTATACACGGTGGTTTTATTTTCAATGGCATCTGCCATTTTCGTCATTGGAGAATGGAGCAACTTGATCTCATTTCAAGTGGGTCCATGTCACCCAACAGCTCATCAGATTCTCCAGTGGGCAAGCATTCCACGGTGTCTTCTTTGGCCTGCTCAGTATCCTTAATGTCAAAGACCATGGTCATTTCCTTAACAATCTCAGCACTGAAATGGGCAGGCAGAGTGTGAGTAGGTGGTGGTGGCATATAGAAGCTGATTTTCCCGCTGACCCAGTCAGCTAGGACACCTTTGGCCACCTGTTCCTGACTGTATAAGCCTCCCTTCTTCTTCTTCCCCAAATGGTGCACCACTGCCATGAGAAAGTGCTCAGTGGTCTGGAACCCAGAGACAATATAGTAGTTGGAAATCTCCTCCAGGTTGCAGTGCTGCAGGATGGTTCCCACCGGGGTCACAGGATCTGCCAGCTTCTGCACATGGACGCAGTTACGCAGGATAGTGCCCACCTCTGAGTTGGGCCCTGGGACAATGCCTGCAGCATCCAGCAGCCGGATGAACTTGTCCAGGTGGACCTCCTGCATGAATTTGGTAATCCCAGGAACGGCTCCCACCCTGCGTGCACGGCCGCGCTTCTGGCTATTGATCAGGCTACTCTTCCCAACATTGGGAAGACCCACAACGCCCACATGAATGTGGGTACACACTTCACCAAGGCGGCAATAGTTCTCTAGAACCCTCATGAGGTTTTTCAGCTCCAAAGCAGGCTTTGCTTTTCAGCAGTGACTCAGAGGCCTGATCTACTCGTACACGGCAATGATTCAGGTTTTTGACCTGATGCTGGGTACTGGCCTTGAAAGCCACGGTTGGCAACTCTTCCCGAAGATAAGCCATTTCTCCACAACCTCCTTGGGGACCAGGTCAATCTTGTTCAAGACGAGGACCAGCTTCTTGCTGCCTTGTGCTCGCAAGACAGCCTCCACCATTTGGAAGCAGTGGCAGCCTAATGGGTCTTTGGCATCCAAGACTTCCAGAATCACATCAGAGTATTCCACCACCTTATGGAACTCCTTGTAATAAGCCCTACTTGTGGCCTCGTCAACCAGCTGAGGAAACATATTTAATTCCTGCAAAACTTCCTCCTTATTGCTCAAACTCCTCCTGGCATCTCAGGACATCCTGATAGTAGCTCTCCATAGTCCTGCGTTTTTGTCTTTCTTGCTCCCAGGCAGCTTGCTACATCTCCCTCATCTCCTCAACCCTTTTCTTCTTTAATTCAGCCTCTCGATTGGCACGATCATGGGAGTGAACCAAATGAGGTGCAGAGGGCACTTTGGAGGTTGCTTTCTTCTCATTTTGCTTTGCAGGCTTCTTGTGGCCCTTTGAACCTTTACCTGGCTTTTTACTTTTGTGTCTGTTTCATCGTGATGACCAGCTTGAAAGCAGATGGGTTCAAATCTGCTTGCTCTCTTCCTATACTTCCGGCGAGGATGTGAGAAGAGACAGCAACACGACAACTCGGTTCAGCGAGCAAACGCTCTCGCGCAGCTAGGCTCAGACTTCCGGATCCCAGGCTGGGAGGTGCCTGACTCCGCCCACTGTGCGTTCTCCGCGGGGGGCGGGCTTCTGACTGACAGCTCGCACCCACCTGTCCCTTCATCGCTACCACGCTGGCCCCGCCTCCTGGCTGCCCCGTAGGTAAGGAAATAGTGGAGGAAATAGAGGGAGGACAGCGAAGTGACAGGGAAGAAGCGGCGGGTCGACTGGTGAGGCCATATACCCTACTCGCAAGCCAAAATTTTGTCTGTGTGCATCTGTGTGGGGTTAAATATGCGTGCTCCCAAACCTCAGTAACCAGGCAGTCACCATGCCCGAATCAGACAAGGGTGGGGGATGGTGTCTTTGCCTGGAAGATGGCGACTGCAGGGTGTGAGAAAATGGCCTCCTGGGTCACCTGTCTGGCCGAGTATTCCCCACCTGAAGTGAATTAGTTAGCTGTTCCCAACGACCTTCCCGGGTCCTTGGGCCCCAGACAATCCCTGAGCACTCCCAGCTCTTTCTGCATAAATTCAGATCTATGGACAGACCCAATCCGAGCTGGAGCAGGAGCCAGAACAACTTAGAAGCCTCTCCTACCCATTTGCCCTCTTCCCTTCCTACTCCATCCTTCCGTCAATCATGGAGCATCGTCTGCAGAAGAAAATGAATTTATATCTTTGGATTGGGGCAAGTTAGGGTTTCTGAAACCATCTCAAGGAGCTGGCTGGGAAGTGAGATCTCCCCTGGAAAACGGTAAATATCTCATGATTTATTTTAATGCCTGCCTCTGTTCTATTGATATGTGTGTGCCATGTTTTATTCAGCCAATCCTTTGATGGACATTTGAGTTGATTTTCATTTTTGGTCACTATGAACAACCTTGTAATGAACATTCTGGCAAGTATTCTAACTTGTTTGTTGAAGAGAAATAATTGTGGTGAAAATGAGAGTATTATGTGCTGTGAAGCAAAATTCTATTACATATCCTGACCTTATGTATCCCCTAAGGAAGCATAATGGAAATATTTATCTTTGAAGTAAAATTTCTCATATACTTCCAGCTACACTCAATGAGTCATTCCTGAAGATCCATAGGGAAAATTTAGACCATATTTCTTGGATGAAGATTGATTGGTGGCAGACAGGGGCAGAATGTCAAGGGAGATGATATATATGTATAAAGTGGAAAAAGCTAGGCTATCGCGTCTGCTTTTTCAAGTCAAGATGTGATCTGCTGTCATAATACTGTATTGCTGGCTTGGCTTTTTTGTTTTTTTCCATCAGTGTGGTTATTGTTACTTCATCTGTGGCCTGTTTCCAGAAGCAATGAGTGAGCCCCCGCAAGATAATCACTAGAGTATCTGGTTCTTTCATGACTAATAGGCCGAGGGAATGTACTAAACAAACAGTTCAGCCTAAACGTGTTGCAGGGGATTGAAACTGTCTGAAAGAAAATAAAATACAACAAAATAACATAATCCACATGATTCATCTTATGTAGGACAACCAAGTCTGACATTCCTGTTTCGTTTAAGAAGAGGTAATTTCTAACTGTACATTCAGTAAGGATATAAAAGTAATTTGGGCAGGTTTCATGATGTAAAGTTATAATATGGTTTTGGAGGTTTATAATATGGATGACTCTATTTACCTTGTGGCTGACTGTGAGGTAAACTTGCAAATATGTGTCCATATTACATTCATTTACTATGAGCAAATACTTTTGGGTTGTGAACCCAAGGGAAGAAAGTGGTAAAATGGCTTTTTCTGCCTCATGAGTTTCAGTTTACTCGGGTAATACGAACGTGGCAGAGGCACATTTGTAATCTGGGGAGTTATAACATGAGTGGTTACATTTAATTAAATGACTGTCAAAAATGGGATTATTTAGGAAGCATTTCTTCTTCTTTTTGGTTAAACCTGGATTGACTCACATTTTAAAGCATTTTTGTGCAGAAGAGTAATGGAATCCGATAGCTCTCTATTTTAAGTCAATGACTTTGAATCAGTGAGTGGTACTCATAAGAAAAAATACAAACTAGTTCTTCAGGGGAAATTATTTCTTTCCTTTACTCAGATATTGGACTCTTACTCTCAGATGACACATGGGGGTACATGATCATAGTTCACTTAAGCCTTGAACTCCTGGACTCAAAGGATCTTCTGCTTCAACCTCCCATGTAGTTGGGATTATAGGTGCAATTCCAATTTTCTTTGGAAAAGATCAGAAGATGAGAAAACAAATGTTCAGTGTCTTCAGAAATCCTGCTCCATTTAAACAGCAAAATTATGGTTATAATGCTTTATTCTGTGTTCAGTGCAATTTTAACACAGCTTTCTAAACAGTGATTTGGTGACATTCAAACCAACAGCAATGACAGGGGCTCAGAGAGGTGAATGACCACTCTGTCCTCTAAAAGGAAGCCTTTATTACCCAAGTTTACTGTCCTCTCAGAAAATCGTCAACCAACAGGTTTTAAAAAAATGAAGAGTAAGTCTATGAAAACAGTAATAGTAGAATATAGAAATGGAGAATTGGGGGAGGGTGGGATGCGAGGAAGAACAAATTTAAATAGAGTGAGGAAGAAAGCCTCTCAGCTAAAGGCTAAGAAGGCATCAGCCGTGAGTGTCAATTGCTGTATCCATAGTACCTATAACAGGACCCAACACAGAGTAGGATCTCAATATATACATGTAGAATGCACGAATGGACAGATGTGTGAGTGAACAGCACTCAGGCAGAGGAACTGGGCTGGAGAGCAGACAGGCGGCCAGTGGCACTGGAGCACTGTGGACAAGCAGGGAGCATACTGAGAGGGGAGGGTGAACGGGCAGGTCGCACACAGATTATGCAGCGGGTTGTGGGTTCTCTTGGTAAGAAGTTTGAATTGTACATGTCATAGGAAGATCAATTGGAGACTTTTAAGATGAGAGAAATCTGAATTTTGGTTTAAAAGACTGCCTAATATTATCCCAAATAGCCAGGACAATCTTCTAAAAGAAGAACAAAGCTGGAGGCTTCATATTTCTCGATTTATCTTATTATGAAATTACAGTAATCAAGACAGGGTAGTGCTGGCATAAAGACAGACATGTAGAACAGTGGAATGAAACAGAGCCCCGAAATAAACTCTCCTCTATATGATCAGATGATTTTCAATACAGGTGCCAAGACAGTGAGGTAAAGAATGGTCTTTTCAACAAATGTTGTTGGGAAAACTAGATCTCCCTGCAAAAGAATAAATTTGAACCTGAATCTTACACCATATTCAAAAATTAACTCAAAATGAATCAAAGACCTAAGCATAAAAGCTAAAGCTGTAAAACTATTAGAAGAAAACATAGAGGAAAATGTTCTTTAGATTTTGCAATGATTTATTGGATATTACCCAAATGTACAGGCACCAAAAGTAAACTGGACTACATCAAAATAAAGAAAAAACTTCTGTGTTTCAAAGGACACAGTCAACAGAGTGAAAAGGCAAACTATGGAATGGGAGAAAATCTTTGTAAATTATATATCTGATAAAGGGATACTGTATAGATTATGTAAATAACTCTTACAATTCAGCCAGGTGTGGTGGTATGCACCTGTAATCCCAGCTGCTTGGGAGGTTGAGGCAGAGGATTCTTTGAGTCCAGGAGTTCAAAGCTTAAGTGAACTAAACCCTGTCCCCCCACAAAAAAAAAATTATACACACCCACAGGCATTAATATTAGGCCATCCTTCTCGCTATCCCCACTTCCTTTGCCTTAGTTTTAAAAAAAAAAACTCCTACAATGAAACAACAACGACAACAAAAAAATCCACACAATTTAAAAGTGTGCAAAGGATTGAATAGACATTTCTCCAAAAAAAGATATAGAAATGGCCAAAAATAAGCATATGAAAATGCTAAACATTACTAATCATTAGGAAAATACAAATTAAAACCACAATGGGATATCACCTAATATCCATTAGGGTGGTTACCATCAAAACACAAGAAAATACCAAGTGTTGGCAAAGATGTGGAGAGATTAGAAAACTTGTGCACTGCTGGTGGGAAAGGAAAATGGTGCAGCTACCATGGAAAACAGAATGGCAAATCCTCAAAAAATTACAAATAGCATTACCATATCATCTAAACAATTCACTTCTGGGTATATATCTATTGAAAGCAGGGTTTCAAAGAGATATTTGTACACCCATGTTCATGGAAGCATTATTTACAATAGCCAAAACATGGAAGCAACACAAGTATTCATGAAACTGATGAATTGATAAACAAAATGTAATAAGTACATACAATGGAATATTATTCAGCTTTAAAGAGGAAGGAAATTCTGACATATGCTATAGCATGGATGACTCTTGATGACATTATGCTAAGTGAAGTAAGTCAGCCATGAAAAGACAATTACTGTATTATTTTACTTATATGAGGTAGGTGCCTAGAGTAGTCAAATTCATAGAAACAGAAAGTTGAATGGTGGTTGCCAGAGGCTGCAGGGAGGGAGAAGTGGGGATTTGTTGTTTACTGGATATCTACATAGAGTTTCAGTTTTGTGACATTAAAAAGTTACTGAGTTTGATTGCATAAAAATTTAAATACATGTAACACTACTGAACTAGATGCTTAAAAATGGTTAAGATGGCAAATTTTATATTATATGTATCTTGCCACAAGTAAAAGAAAGATCTCCTAATATTAATGCCCTAAAGCAAAAGGTATCCTTTCTTCTTCTAGGAGTAGGCCCACGTGGCTCTCTTCTGTGTAAATAGCATGCCAAGTGATCTGAATACTGAGGCAGGTGGTTGTATGACGCTCCCCTTACCACATCCTGGCGAAGCCATTCATTTCTGTGTACTGGGCTCACCCTCCCACTGGACTGGAACATCCCTTAGCAGTAGCTACTTTGCCTCCTCGAGCCCCTGGCAGCCCAGCCACAGCCTGCTCTCCATGAATGTCTGTCACCTGCAGGAAGTTAGGTATGATGCCCACGGGGAACCTCTTCCTCAGATGTGAAGGACAGTGAGATTCAATCATACAGGGGCTGATAGCCAACAGCCTCAGGGATCAAGGACTATAAAGGATGCAGGTGAAGACCTAGTTCTACAGACTTTGAGAACGTCAACCTGGAGGCATTAGTGGGGGCTTAAAGACAATGGCACCATGTCAGCCTGGGCTTGGGAGGGTTCTGATTGAGTAGATCTACACAGTGCTGTCAAAAGCACTAGATGGTGACTGGCAGAAGCATATACTAGAACAATTTCCATTGGGTTTCCTTCCAAATACATAGTCGGGCATTACTGGCTTTAAGGTGTCACCAAAGGATTGATAACATTTTGGTGCGTCCAGTTTACTCTAGTTTGGGGTACACAGTGCCTAAGTGGATTGTCTTTCTTAGTCCGTTTGTACTGCTGTAACAGAATAGCACAGACTAGGTAATTTATAAGAACCGGATTTTTTTTTCTTACTGTTTGGGAGGTAGGAAAGTGTAAGATCAGTAGATCTTGTATCTGGTAAGGGCCTGGTCTCTGCTTCCAAGGTAGTATCTTGAAGCTCACATCCTTTGGAGGGGAGAAATGCTGTGTCTTCAGATGGCAGCAGAGCAGAAGACAGGTCAAACTCAATCCCCCAAGCTCTTTTTATTGCAGCATTAATACACTCATGAGGGCTCCACTCTTGTGACCTAACACCTCCCGTTAAGTCTCACTTCCCAGTATTCTTGCATTTGGGGATTAAGATTTCAACAAATAAATTTTGGGGAGGGAATACATTCCCACTGTAGCAGTGATCAACTGTCTTATCAAGATGACCCAAATATTTGTGTATTCGGCATCAATTGAATTGCTTTCTCTACACCCATCCCCAAACTCTTAGCTTGTTATCTTCATATTTTAGTATAGCCCTACTGATCTAAACAGTTTGCAAACATTGGGTTGAGGGATTGGTGGGGAAGAGAAGGAGGGAGGTAAGAGGAGGGAAAAAGGGACCAAGAGGGATAGGAAGAGCAGTGGAAAATATATTGTATGAGCCTCTAAACCAGTGGTTCTCAAACTTGAATGTGCATCAGAATCACATGCAGGTTTGTTAACAGGGAAACCTGGTGCACCTGAGTTTCTAATTCAGGTCTGGGTTGGGGCCCAAGAATTTGCATTTCTAACTCATTCCCAGGAGATGCCAGTGCTAATGGTCCAGGCCCACACATTTGAGGGTCACTGCTCTAAAGAAAAGTAGTGAGCCTTAATCACAACTGAGTAGCAGACTCACCTGAGGAGCTTTCAAAAATCCTACTGCCCCGGCCATTCTCCAGGCCAATTAAAAAAAAAAAAACCTCTGAAAGCAGAACGTAGGCAATAGTATTTTTGAAAGAGCCCCAAGTGTTTCCAATGGGGCAGCCAAGCTTGAGAATCACAGTTGTAGGCCCTTCCTTCTGAATTTTGCAGGGCAGAACAGCAGCAACAGCGTCACTTGGGAGCATCTTAGAATGCAGAAGCTTAGGCCCCAGCCCAAGCTGCTGAGTCAGCACCTGCATCTAAACAAGCAAACATCTCAAGCCTCCATGTGCACTGGGAGCTCTGCAGAGAAATCAAGCAGTAAGAAGCAAGTCCAGCTGAGAGATTTTGTGACGCTCAGTGTAGGATAAGAACCAAATAGCTGCAGAAACTGGAAACTTGCTGCTGGTACTGACTCACTGGAGAGTGTGTAGAAGGAACAGATGTTCAGACCAGGCAATAAAATATGCTCATGACTGAATCCACATATCAACGTTGATTCTCAATATGTCCAAACCTAGTTTCTTGCAATAAGCCCTTCACTTAAAAGATCAACTTGAGGGCGGCACAGTGGCTCACCCTGTAATTCTAGCACGTGGAGAGGCCAATGCAGGAGGATTGCTTGAGCCCAGGAGTTAGAGACCAGCAACACAATGAGCCCCATTTGTAAAAAAGATTTAAAAATTTGGCTGGGTGTGGTGGCTCACGCCTGTAATCCCAGCACTTTGGGAGGCCAAGGCAGGTGGATCACCTGAGGTCAGGAGTTCGAGACCAACCTGGCCAACATGGTGAAACCCCGTCTCTACTAAAACTACAAAAATTAGCTGGGTGTGGTGGTAGGCACCTCTAATCCCAACTACTAGAGAGGCTGAGGCAGGGGAATCACTTGAACCCGGGAGGCAGAGGTTGAGGTTGCAGTGAGCTGAGATCACGCCACTATACTCCAGCCTGGGAGTCAGAACGAGACTTTGTCTCAACAACAACAACAAAAATTATCCAGGTGCAGTGACACATACCTTTAGTCCCAGCTGCTTGGGAGGCTTAGGTGGAGAGGATCACTTAAGCCCAGGAGTTTGAGGCTGTGATTGTGCCACTGTTCTAGAGCCTAGCAGCAGAGTGAAACTTTCTCTAAAAAAGAAAAATCAGAATAGAATCATACTGAGAAGAAATGCATTTTAAATCTTTAGATGGATGAATTCCTTAGAGTATTAAAACAGTCAATTTTACATTGAATGTGCTTAAAATACCAATAGCTACAATCGTAATACCTTGTAGCAGCAAGAATAGCAACTGCCTTCATGCAGGGAAGGCCGCCTGAGAAATTCCATCTGTGACATGGCACTTCATTTGGCCTCCCTGCCTCATGGCATCACCATTTTTCAGATGCTGTTTGGTTAACTTTAAGGGTGATATGAAAGTGCCAGATAGGAGGTTCTGATCTTACCAAGAACAAAAACGTCAGCAAACAACAACAACAACAGCAACAAAGCCAGAAGCAGCTCAGATGGTGGAAAATTACCAAAAGAGGCACAGGGTGTAGCAAAGTTAGTGGTTAGGCACAGGGGTGCTAGAGCCCAGCCTTGTGGGTTCAAATCGGGGCTGTGCCACTTACTAGCTGTGTGTCTTTAGCAAGTGACTTCGTCTTTCTGTACTTCATTTTCTTCATTTCTAAAGTGAGGATGACAATGACAGTCCCTACCTTGCAGGGTTTTTGAGAGGATAGAATGAGTTATTATGTGTCAAGCTTTTAATTCTGACCAACCATAGTTGCCATATGATAATTATTAAATGCACAGGTTAAGAAACATAAGGACTTATATTGTTTTTTATATTTTTATTTTTTAGAGGGAGAGGTCTTGCTCTTTTGCCCAGGCCGGCCTTGACCTTCTGGCCTCAAGCAATCATCCTACTTCAGCTTACAAGTAGCTGAGGATTTATATTCTTCTGCATAGCTCAACCCCAGGAAAAACCTGAAAGATAGTATCTCAAGTTCTGAGGCTGTGGTTGAGTCAATTTGGTGAATATATTTCTCTAAACAGGATGGTACATAGCTCTCAGTTGTGTAGCTGAGTAGCAGGAAGTAAGATGTCATTTAGAACAATGATAAAAAGGGCATAAATTAATGAAGGGGACTATTTTTAAAAAAAGGAAAAAAATGCTAACAGTCAATGAGTCAATAATAACCCTGATAGTTAACAATAATCAATGAGGGGGTCAGAAAAACCCCATTTCTAGAGAAAAGAGTTGGATACACTAAATTCAGAAAAAAAGACTTTTGTAGACTATTTACACATACAGAATTCATATTAGAATATTATTTTTTAAATGCTCTTAACAAACAAAATGAAAAATAAAGCTCCCTCCAACCCTAATTTGGTAAATGGAAGGAAATGTCCCGAGTAGCCATATTCGGAGGGTGTCCCTGGTCTCGAGGTTCTATCTCTTGGGGCATGTGGGTCCACCCAGCCACACCATCCAAACATACTAGAAACACAAACAGGAAAATATAACCCAGGCCGTTTTCTCCAACTTCAGAGTTTCCATGAAACCACCGTGAGCCATACATGAGGATCACATCACATTCCCTAAATCACACACTTCAAATTGTAAAAACAGTCTGGAGAGAAGTTTCTCACTCCTGATTTGAAGAAGAGTTGCCTCTGGTCAGTCCTTATCCTCTTTTGTTGGTTCCTTCTTTTCTTGGCTATGTTTTATTAAAGTAGAAGTGTCCTGTCCTTGACTTTCTTCTGTCACCACCCACTTCCTGGAAAACCTCATTTTCATTTGCTTTTGTAACTCCAGTGTAGACCTCTCTCTTGAACTCCAGACTTACTGTACACAAGTGTCTACCCTTCCTCTTGCATGTCTCTCAGATCTCTTAAACCTATCACATTCAAAGTTGAACTTCTGATCTTCTTCATAAACCTCCTCTTTCTAAATCTCAGTTGATAGCAACTTGAAGCTTCCAGCTATCCAGGCCAAAAACCTCAGAGCTGAAACTGGACCCCTTCCTTACACCTTATACAAAAATTAACTCCAGATGGATTAAAGATTTAAACATAAGACCTAACACCATTAAAACCCTAGAAGGAAACCTAGGCGATACAATTCAGGACTTAGGAATAGGCAAGGACTTCATGACTAAAACACCAAAAGCAGTGGCAACAAAAGCCAAAATAGACAAATGGGATCTAATCAAACTTGAGAGCCTCTGCATGGCAAAAGAAACTAACATTAGAGTGAACTGGCAACAACAAAATAGGAAAATATTTTTGCAATATACCCACTTGACAAAGGGCTAATATCCAGAATCTACAAAGAACTTAAATTTACAAGAAAAAAAACAAACAACCCCATCAAAAAGTGGGCAAAGGATATGAACAGACATTTTTCAAAGAAGATATTTATGCAGCCAACAAACATATGAAAAAATGCTTACTATCACTGGTCATTAGAGAAATGCAAATCAATACCACAATTGAGATACCACCTCACGCCAGTTTGAATGGTGATCATTAAAAAAATCTGGAGACAAATGCTGGAGAGGATGTGAAGAAATAGGAACACTTTTACGCTGTTGGTGGGAGTGTAAATTAGTTCAACCATCGTGGAAGACAGTGTGGCAATTCCTCAAGGATCTAGAAATAGAAATACCATTAGACCCAGCAATCCCATTACTGGGTATATACTCAAAGGATTATAAAGCATTCTGTTATAAAGACACACACACATGTACGTTCATTGCAGCTCTGTTTACAATAGCAAAGACTTGGAACCTACCCAAATGCTCATCAGTGATAGACTGAATAAAGAAAACGTGGCACATATAAAACATGGAATACTATGCCGCCATAAAAAAGGATGTATTCATGTCCTTTGCAGGGACCTGGATGAAGCTGGAAACCATCATTCTCAGCAAACTGACACAAGAACAGAAAACCAAACACCGCATGTCCTCACTCATAAGTGGTTGTTGAACAATGAGAACACATGGACACGGAGGGGAACGTCACACACTGGGGCCTGTTGAGGGGTGGGAGCTAGGGGAGGGATAGCAGGGGGTAGGGGGACTGGAGAGGGATAAAGTTAGGAGAAATACCTAATGTAGATGATGGGGGGATGGATGCAGTAAACCATCATGGCATATGTATACTATGTAACAATTCTGCACGATCTGCACATGTACCCCAGAACTTAAAATCTAATAATAATTTTTAAAACATCAGAGTTCTTCCTAAGTATCCTCTGTCACATCCAACATTAGTTCCACCAGGAAATCCTGATTCAAAAATTATCCAGAATGTGACCACGTTTCACCACCTCTGCTGCTGAACCACCCTGGTCTGTATCTTTCCTGGATTATTTCATTGGCCTCCTAGTCTTTTGAAAACATTACTTAGATCATGTTACTCCTCTGCTGAAAACCCTGCATGGTTCCATATTTCATTTTTTTAAGGCGGAGTTTCACTTTTGTTGCCCAGGCTGGGATGCAATGGTGCTATCTTGGCTTACTACAACCTCCCCCTCCAAGGTTCAAGTGATTCTCCTGCCTTAGCCTCCCGAGTAACTGGGCTTACAGGCACCCACCACCATGCCCGGCTAATTGCTTGTATTTTTAGTAGTGACAGGTTTCACCATGTTGTCCAGGCTGGTCTCAAACTCCTGACCTCAGGTGATCCACCCACCTCAGCCTCCCAAAGTGCTGGGATTACAGGTGTGAGCCACTGTACCCGCTAGGTCCCTATTTCACTTGGTAAAAATGAAAGTTCTCAGAGTCTTCCATGGTCTGGTCACCCTCGCTGATGTCATTTCCTACAGCTCTCCCCCTCTCTCCCAGATCTCCACCCACACCAGCCTCTGTGGGCATGTTCCATCCTAGAGCCTTTGCACTGCAAATAGTCCTCCTCATTTTGGTCACCTCCATGCTCTTGCCTCAGGTGACCATGTGTCTTACTTCCTCACTTCCTTACAGTCTTTGTGTAAAAATCATCTCTTTAATGAGACCTACTCTGACCACTGTTTTGAAAACTGTAGTCGGCTGGGCATGGTGGCTCACACCTGTAATCCCAGCACTTTGGGAGGCGAGGCGGGCAGATCATCTGAGGTCAGGAGTTTGAAACCAGCCTAACCAACATGGTGAATCCCTATCTCTATCAAAAACACAAAAATTAGTCGGTGTGGTGGTGGGCACCTATAATCCTACCAGCAACTCGGGAGGCTGAGGCAGGAGAATCACTTCAACCTGGGAGGCGGAGGTTGCAGTGAGCTGAGATTGCACCACTGCACACCAACCTGGATGACAGAGCAAGACTCTGTCTTCAAAAACAAAAAATAAAGAAAAAGAAAAACTGTATAATCTTCCCACTACATTTCCAATTGCCTTACCCTGCCTTACTTTTTGTTTCCCTTAGAACTTTTCATCTTCTGATGTACTAAATAATTTACTCATTTACTATCTGTCTCTGTTTGCTAAAGCAGAGTCATGACCACCAGGTCATGGAAATTTGGCATATTTTATTCATATAGTAGGTACTCAATAAATATTTGTAGAATGAATGAATTCTTGATTGACTTATATCCTGGCATTAGTATTCAGCAATCCTGTTGGGGCAGGGAGCCCCAGCAATACTGCTAGGTCATCAGAAGGGTGTGTTGCATTTTAAATACTGAACAAGCATCCTCTTCCAGTAAGCAGCACTGGGCTTTGTACTTCTGCAAGCCCATGCCTTGTACCTGTTGGCTTCTCCCTCCTGGCCCCAGTTCCCACTTGCCCTGTCAAGTACCTGGCCATACTGATGGTAATACTGGTTAAGCTCTACCTCATATCAGTCTGCTTGGGCTCTGGCACCTTTTGCCACCCAATCCAACTCAAATATATAGAATCCAGTGATACCAGCTGACCTTGTATGCTGTAGTCAGTCCCTGGTCTAATGCCAGGCTTCAGTAAGTAGAGACATGTGTTTAGATCTGGTATCTTCAATTTTATATATTGTGTAATGCACATACCCATCAATGCCTTGGAACCAAAAGGAAAGAACAATGATACCAAACATAATGACACCTTATAGCCTAGCTCCTTGAGGCCATTTCACAGTCCTCCTATCTATAGAATAAAATGCCTATTCCTCAAAGCTGTAAGATTTGGTTGAGAAAGCTACACATTCATTTCAGAATGAGTAGTCAGGGAGAGCCCCCATAGATTACTGTGAAAGCCATCAATCCGTGTCATCTCAGAACTGTTGATCATCATCTCATCTTTATCTTTGCTCCAATTAACTGTTACTCTTTGGTTAAAACAAGTAAGTTACAGGGAAATTAAGGGAAATTCTGTATTGACAAATACATGGGGCTGAACAGTGAATATGTGCTAAGTAAGAAAACCTATATCTATTGGAAATTTAAGACTCTTTCCAGATATTCACATAATTTCTTTCTTTCTTTCACTATACATATAATGATTTAAAATATGTTTTTTTTTCCATGAAATAATAAATTATGTTTAAATAGTAAAATGACTATTGGCATTGAGTTCTTCAAGGGAAGGCTACCAGTTCCCCAGGTGGTAAAAGCTAAGACATAATTAGAAGAGCAACATTGCTTTTGAGAACCCACGCTATGCCAGCCACTTTAAAATACATATGTCAATTTGTTAGATCTTCACAAGCACCATGAATGTTAGATATTATACTTGATTTACAGATATGGAAATTATGATGCAGAGAGTGAAATAACTTGTTCAAAGTCACACAGCTAGTAAGTGGTAGAGGGCAGGCTTTAAATTTAGGCTGAGGTTATTGCAAGGCTATGTCAAGTACTTGGATCATACCACAGTTCTCCCCACTTGAGTCTTGGGCTACTGCAGTTGGGGAAATGATTCAGATTTAGAGATGGTGCATATATACATTTTCAGGAATAGCTCCTGGTATTTAGAAGAGGCTTAATGCATGTTAGTTTCTCACATCTTTTTCTCTAAGATGATTTCTGACAACACACGAAGTCATGAAGGGGACACACATGAAGCCTGACCTTAGATAAAAAATGTTCAGTATAATCATAATAATAGCAAATAGCCCCTACTATTTTCCAGGTGCTGTACTATGTCATTTATGTGTATTGATTCATTTCATCATTTCAACAATCCCATGAAATATATTCTACTTTTGTTATCCCATTTAACAGATTTGCCGAGGTTTCACATTATAGCTGGTAAATGAGAGAAATGGGACTTGAACTCAGGCAGTCTGTCTTGAGTCCAAGCCTTTAACCACTATGCTATACTGCCCACTAAGTTTAGCCTGCTGTAGTCTAGATACTGTGTACATGTATGTGTGTGTGTGTGTGTGTGTGTGTGTGTGTGTGTGTGTGTGTACACTACACCCTTGTGAATTGCATTGATAGGATTCTCTGGCTCCACCTTACAATGCCATATCATGATTCCATAATCTAAGATTGTCCATTATCCTATTACAATGACTTAATCAGAGACATGCTACGAGTCAAGTGGTAGCGATGCCCTCAACACACCCAAGGGAGTTGGCCAAAGCCAAAGGGATTGACTTATGGCTCCACCACTCTTCAGCTCCAGGCACAGAGCTGGAAACGTGCACAATAAGGGAAAATTGGCATTGCAATTTGAGTCGCAGATAGTACTGATGGTGTGGTTGAATAAATACCATGACCTTTGAAAATCTTAAATTATAACACAGTGTTAGAAACATGAGGGTTTTCCTATTCCTATTGTAGGCAATAGGCAAAGATCTATCTTCATAGCTGAAATCTGTTTTGGAATTCATTGCTGCCTTTCTGGAATGACACTGTTTAATTCTGTCTCCTGGATGTGACCCTATGGTCTCTACCTTCTTTGTAGATCTGTGAATAAAGCTCTTTGTAATGAGGCCACTTTTTGTGCAACAACAACAAAATGTTTCTGAGGAGGATGTTAGAGCCAGACTTTCTTTAAGTAGTGGTATTTTGTGTTGTTTACTTTTAAAATAGTTTCTAGTACAAGGGAGAATTGTGTCCTAGAAGAACTGTCCCAAGGAGCTCATGAGCAGGAATAATGGTTTGTACCACTACTTTCTGGAAAGCAAATGGGGATTTTGATGTGAACTCAGAAAGGGGTCAGACCACACTGACATATATTTTCTGGTTTCTAATCTTAACCTCCACTGCCATTATGGACTGCATTACACAACCCTCTACCCTAAGGTCCAGCCACCCTACAGCCTTTTATCAGCTCACAGAATGGTCTCAGCACAGCATGAATCTAGATGGGGGATTAGGGACCAGTGGGTGGCCAGACCTCAGGCCCTGGGCATCAATACACAGACCTCCAGTTCTGCCCTGAAATAGAATTGTGATGTCACTGTGGGCCAATCAGATTGCCCGTCTGAGCTCAGTCCTGGATGCTCTGGGGTGGTAATTCTCAGATGATTTGATCTATGATACTGTCTAGTAGTCTAAATAATTTGATAGTCATTGAACTGAAAAATATTTTTTTCCAGTGCAGAAGGAAGTTAGGGAAGGGGGATTAGCTTTAATTTTTTTTTCTAGTTTAACAGAGCATAAACTAAGAAAAAATGTCTCAGTAAGTGATCACCATCTACTCAATTGTTCAATTCCAGGAGTCATTTATGTGTCCTCTCTTTCACTCACTGCTGATGTCCAATCCATCAGTAAGTCTTGTCCTGTCAATTCCTCAATTTGACTGTTTTCATCATATCCACTGTTAAGATTCTCATTCATGGCGTGACCATCCCTTGTCTGGACCAATGCAACAGCCCCAACACTGATGTCCTGCTCCCCTTGTTGCCTCTGTACACAGAGGCCAGAGAGGTCTTTTTAAAAAACAAGTCATAGCACTTTTCTGCTTCAAGCTCTTCAGTGCTTTCCCTTTCCAACAAGTTGAAAATTCTGATTCCTTACAATGAATGGCCTGGAAGATTATGCATAGTGCCTGATCCCTGCCCCTCTCTTTGAGCCCCTCTCTCTCCACCCACCACTTCATTCACAATATTCAGGCACATTAATTTCATTCTTGTTTCAAGGCTTTTGCATTGATGGTCACTCTGCCTGGAATGCTCTTCTTCAAGATCCTTGCACAGCTACCTCTTCCTTATCACTCAGGTCTAACTCAAATGGCACCTCCTCAAGGAAGAAAAATACATATCATGGCAACTAGCACACTTGTAGAATTCCTGCCCCTATGCTCCAAGTGTAAACTCCATGAGGATAGGGACAGTGCCAGTGCTGTTCCTTCTTTTATCTGCAGTGCATAGCACCATGTCTTGCTCAAAAGACGTATTTTTTAAATGAATGAATGAATTCGTGGATCCCAACTAGTTTGGTTGGTTACTGCTGGGGAAGTTCTCTAGCATGATATGTAACAGGCATGTATAAACTGCATTGTACTGTAGTCCTATTATGATAACAAAAAGCACACTGATCTTTAGTTGGTTTTATTACTATTTTAAAAATTGCTACAGGCAATGCATCCTCTTATTTCCTCCATGGCATGATCCATTCCCACTGCCTTACCTTTGGTACAGTTCTGGGAAAAATAATAGCCCTCCTCATAGCATTGAGGGTAGAAGACAGAGTTAGCTGACCCATAGAACATAAAATATTCTATGAGGCCACTTTTGTGCAACAACAACAAAATGTTTCTGAGGAGGATGTTAGAGCCATGAGAGGGAGTCACAAAGCAGGGCCACTAAAATGTGCAGAAATAAATCACTCCTGGTACATAATGTTAGAAATTTTGCAGAGCATTTTGGAAAAGCATTTGTATTAGACAGGATAGGTAAGATTGTGCTGCAGTAACAAATGACACAAAAATCTCGGTGGATGAGCATAAGTTTGTTTTGTTTGTTGTTTTTCACACCATGATACCTGTTCAATGTGGAATGCTAAGAAACTTCTGTTCGTTGTAGTGACTCTGGGATAGAGGCTTTATCTGAACATGGGGTTCATGTTTGTTGAAGTGGGAAAAAGGAACATGGTAAAGTATGTACTAGTTCTTAAAGATTCTGCTTAGAAATGGCACCTTTCAATTTTTCTCATACTTTAATGATCAAAGGAAATTGTATGATCATCCATAACTTCAAGAGATCAGGAATATATAATCATACCACACAACTGGAAGGAGACCTGGAACCATTTGGGGAACTGCTCTAATGATAATCTAACTATCCTGCTAATCCAACTGATGAAAAAGCTGTACTTAGGGAACGTGGAGCAACTGCAAATCTACAAATGTATACAGTGTATGCATACACTGGTGTGGGTCATACTGATATGGCCCAACAACATGTGAACTATAGAACCATAGGAGAACTATCAAATTGAGCATTAAGAGAAGAAAAATATGGATTGAATCAGACCAGAAACTATCTTTATTACCAGCCCATATCAACCAGGATTTTATGAGAGAATTAATCCCTGATGTTTTATTCACCTACAATGGTACTCTCCTATGTATCCTTAGGAGAATTGAAAAAATAGTTTTCAGAGATTTTCTCTAACACCTTAATTCTCAAATGGAACCCTGGTTGGATAAAGGCTGTTTGTCATACCTATGTAAGTGTTTCCACCAAATCCCTAAGTAGGAGAGTGTGATAATTCACCAGTGAAAAATGATTTGAGATTACCTTTGTATAACAAGGTTAAAGTTATCTATAATGAGCTATACATAATTTTGTCCCCATTGTGTGGATTCCATTATCTTCCATTTTTATCCAACTTCTTATATGCTATCAATTGCTGTAATCTATCAGTCTTACTTTCTAAATTTCACTCATGTCTATCAAATCCTTTCTGATTCTACCAACCTATCCAAGGTACCATTATATCCTATCTTAGTTATAACAATAGCTTTCTAACGGGCTACCCCTCATGTGCTGTTATAACCCTCCAAACCAATTCACACATTGAAGTCAGAGCGCTTTTCAAAATTAATTCATGATGCACACACAGCCAAAAAATTTTCGGTGGCTTTTTTTCGAAGATCAAGATCCTCAGCCTGCTCTGCCAGAGTCTGGACTGACTCCAAATTTCTCCAGCCTCATCTCGTACCACTACGCCTCCTCCTCTCTGTTTGCCATGCATACTGCCACTGCCCTGCTGCTGCTGCCACCTTCTCCTCTATTGATCAGAGTAATAATGTATATTAATACATAGTTAAACAAAATCAAACTACACTGAAAAGCTTATAAACGTAAAGACAACAGACCAGACCTCTATCTACTGTTCCTCCCCACCTAAGAAGCAACTTATTTTAACTTTTGGCTACTTCATATGATACTTATGGTCATATTTATAAAGTATATGCTTATACTGCTACTTAGTTTATCCATTTTTATACATTACTTATTTCCTATTATTTGATGAGGATTTGACTATTCCTCTACCACTCCCTTATGTCCTGTCCTTCAATTACTACTAATCACTACTTTATATTAAACTAAAACTTGGGGTCAGGTGTGGTGGTTTATGCCTGTAATCTTAGCTATTTGGGAGGCTGAGGCAGGAAGACTGCTTGATCCCGGAAGTTTGAGGCTGCAGTAGCCATCACAGTAGCACTGCACCCAAGTCTGGGTGATAGAGTAAGACCCTGTCTCAAAAAAATAAAAAATAAATGAACCACCACTTGAGATTTATTGTATTATGATTACATAAATAAAATAAATCCACTACAGAGCCAAGTGTAGTGGTATGATTATCTTTCTTGTATAGATTTCCCCAACAGCATCTAATTGCTTCATTATATTTTTTTACTCATATATTTTTTATTTTTCTAAAACTCCATCATATTGACTTTTTAAAAAAATTTATTTATTTTACTTTAGGTGCATACTATATCTGGCATTTCTCCCCATGTCGTCCCTCCCCATCCCCCGCTGTCTCTCCAGATTCTTGAAAGACCTTTTTCCTAGGACTTCCACCTTCTTATTCCAATCCTGTCTGGTAGTTCTTAAGGTCTGCTGCATAGGTGTCATCCCCCATTTTTCCTTCACTGATCTCCTGGAGTAGGCTCACTTATGACTTCCTATTTCTTTATTTACTTAGTTATTTTGCCGAATGATATTCTCAGGTGGTTCTTATTTTGTATTTTTTTTTTTATTATACTTTAAGTTCTGGGATACATGTGCAGAACATGCAGGTTTGTTACATAGGCATACGTATACCATGGTGATTTGCTGCACCCATCAACCTGTCATCTACTTTAGGTATTTCTCCTAATGCTATGCCTTCCCTTGCCCCCATCCCCTGACAAGCCCCAGTGTGTGATGTTCCCCTTCCCTGTGCCCATATGTTCTCATTGTTCAACTCCCACTTATGAATGAGAACATGTGGTGTTTGGTTTTCTGTTCCTGTGTTAGTTTGCTGAGAACGATGGTTTCCAGCTAGATCCATGTCCCTGCAAAGGACATGAATTCATCCTTTTTTTATGGTTGCACAGTATTCCATGATGTGTATATGACACATTTTCTTTATTCAGTCTATCACTGATGGTTATTTAGGTTGGTTCCAAGTCTTTGCTATTGTAAACAGTGCTGCAATAAACATATATGTGCATGTGTCTTTAATAGTAGAATGATTTATAATCCTTTGAGTATATACCCAGTAATGGGATTGCTAGGCCAAATGATATTTCTATTTCTAGACCTTGAGGAATCGCCACACTGTCTTCAACAATGATTGAACTAATTTACACTCCCACCAACAGTTTAAAAGTGTTTCTCCACATCCTATTTCTCCACATCATCTCCAGCATCTGTCGTTTCCTGACATTTTAATGATCACCATTCTAACTGGCATGAGATGGTATCTCATTGTGGTTTTGATTTGCATTTCTCTAATGACCAGTGATGATGAGCTTTTTTTCATATGTTTGTTGGCCACATAAATGTCTTCTTTTGAGAAGTGTCTGTTCATATCCTTTGCCCACTTTTTGATGGAGTTGTTTGCTTTTTCTTGTAACTTTGTATAAATTCCTTGTAGATTCTGGATATTAGCCCCTTGTCAGATGGATAGATTGCAAAAATTTTCTCCCTTTCTGTAGGTTGCCTGTTCACTCTCATGATAGTTTCTTTTGCTGTGCAGAAGCTCTTTGGTTTAATTAGATCCCGTTTGTCAATTTTGGCTTTTGTTGCCATTGCTTTTGGTGTTTTAGTCATGAAGTCTTTGCCCATGTCTATGTCCTGAATGATATTGCCTAGGTTTTCTTCTAGGGTTTTTATGGTTTTAGGTCTTACATTTAAGTCTTTAACCCATCTGGAGTTAATTTTTGTATAAGGTGTAAGGAAGAGGTCCAGTTTCAGTTTTGTGCATATGGCTAGTCAATTTTCCCAACACCATTTATTAAATAGGAAATCCTTTCCTTGTTGCTTGTTTTTGTCAGATTTGTTCAAAGAACAGATGGTTGTAGATTTGTGGTGCTATTTCTGAGGGCTCTGTTCTGTTTCATTGGTTTATATATCTGTTCTGGTACCAGTACCATGCCATTTTGGTTACTGTAGCTTCATAGTATAGTTTGAAGTCAGATGGTGTGATGCCTCCAGCTTTGTTCTTTTTGCTTAGCATTGTCTTGGTTATATGAGCTCCTTTTTGGTTCCACATGAAATTTAAAGTAGTTTTTTTTTAAATCTGTGAAGAAAGTCAATGGTAGTTTGATGGGAATAGCATTGAATCTATAAATTACTTTGGTAAGTGTGGTCATTTTCACGATATTAATTCTTCTTATCCATGAGCATGGAATATTTTTTCATTTGTTTGTGTACTCTCTGATTTCCTTGAGCAGTGGTTTGTAGTTCTCCTTGAAGATGTCCTTCACATCCCTTGTACGTTGTATTCCTGGGTATTTTATTCTCTTTGTAGCAATTGTGAATGGGAGTTCACTCATGATTTGGCTCTCTGTTTATCTGTTATTGGTGTACAGGAATGCTTGTGATTTCTGCACATCAATTTTGTATTTTTTTTTTATTGCATTTTAGGTTTTGGGGTACATGTGAAGAACATACAATATTGTTGCATAGGTACACATGTGGCAGTGTAATTTGTTGCCTTCCTCCCCTTCACCTATATCTGGTATTTCTCCCCATGCTATCTCCCCTCAACTCCCCACCCCCCACTGTCCTTCCCCCCTCACTGTCCCTCCCCCCCCCACTGTCCCTCCCCTATTTTCCCCCAACATACCCCAGCGTATAGTGCTCCCCTCCCTGTGTCC
>PVKP010031548.1:12453-26962 GCA_004027715.1 Plecturocebus donacophilus | reverse complement strand
TTCTGTGAACTAAAAGAACATGTTCTAACCCAATGCAAAGAAACTAAGAACCTTGAAAAAAGATTTGACAAAATACTAATGAGAATGGACAACTTAGAGAGGAATATAAGTGAATTGATGGAGCTGGAAAACACAATACGAGAACTTCATGAAGCATGCACAAGTTTCAACAGCCAAACTGACCAAGCAGAAGAAAGGATATCAGAGGTTTAAGATCAACTCAATGAAATGAAATGAGAAGGCAAGATGACAGAAAAAAGGGGAAAAAGGAATGAACAAAGTCTCCAAGAAATATGGGACTATGTGAAAAGACCTAATCTACGTTTGATAGGTGTACCTGAATGTGAAGAAGAGAATGAATCCAAGCTGGAAAATACTCTTCAGGATATTATTCAGGAAAACTTCCCCAACCTAGCAAGGCAGGCCAATATTCAAGTCCAGGAAATACAGAAAACACCACAAAGATATTCCTCAAGAAGAGCAACCCCAAGGCACATAATCGTCAGATTCACCAAGGTTGAAATGAAGGAGAAAATGCTAAGGGCAGCCAGAGAGAAAGGTCAGGTTACCCACAAAGGGAAACCCATCAGACTCACAGCAGATCTCTCAGCAGAAACCCTACAAGCCAGAAAAGAGTGGGGACCAACATTCAACATCCTTAAAGAAAAGAACCTTCAACCCAGAATTTCATATCCAGCCAAACTAAGCTTCATAAGTGAAGGAAAAATAAAATCCTCTGTGAACAAGCAAATACTCAGAGATTTCATCACCACCAGGCCTGCTTTACAAGTGCTTCTGAAAGAAGCACTTCACATAGAAAGGAACAACCAGTATCAGCCATTCCAAAAACATACCAAAAGGTAAAGAGCATCACCATAATGAAGAATCTACATCAACTAATGGGCAAAACAGCCAGCTAGCATTAAATGGCAGTATCAAACTCACATATATCCATAATAATCCTAAATTTAAATGGACTGAATGCCCCAATCAAAAGACACAGACAGGCAAATTGGATAAAAAGCTAAAACCCATTGGTATGCTGTATCTAGACCCATCTCACATGCAAGGATACACAAAGACTCAAAACAGAGGGATGGAGGAAAATTTACCAACCAAATGGAGAGCAAAACAAACAAACAAACAAAACAAAACACAGAAGCTGCAATTTTCATCTCTGATAAAACAGACTTTAAAGCAACAAAGACCATAAGAAACAAAGAAGGACATTACCTAATGGTAAAAGGATCAATGCAACAAGAAGAGCTAACTATCCTAAATATATATGCACCCAATACAGGAGCACCCAGATACATAATGCAAGTTCTTAATGACTTACAAAGAGACTTAGACTCCCACACAATAATACTGGGAGACTAACACTACACTGTCAATATTAGACAGATCAATGAGATAGAAAATTAACAAGGATATCCAGGACTTGAACTCAGACCTGGGACAAGTAAACTTAACAAATATTTACAGAACTCTCCACCCCAAATCCACAAAACATACATTTTTCTCAATATCACATTACACCTATTTTAAAAGTGACCACATAATTGGAAGTAAATCACTCCTCAGCAATTGCATAGCATTTCACAGGTTTACATAAAATATTGGTTGGCTTCTTGTTTGTTATTTTCATCCCTTATTCCTTCCTGTCTCCATTGTTAAGCACAATTATTGGCATAAAAGAAGTTTTTAATAGCCATTTTTAGACTGCATTCCAGCCTGGGCAATAGAACAAGAATCCCGTTCTCTCTCCCTCTTTCTCTTCCTCTTTCTTTCTCTCTTTCATTCTTTTTTTCTTTCTTTCTTTCTTTCTTTCACTCTTTCTTTCTTCTTTTCTTTTTCTTTCAAAAAATAAAAAAAATAATAAATCTGATGTCATTCTTATATTTGAACCTCTGCACATGTAACATGTCTTTTTTTCCTCTGGCCACTTTTGAGATATTCTCTTTGTTACTAGTTTTGAACAATTTGATTAGGATATATCTTGGTATAGTTTTCTTCATGTTTGTTGAACCAGAGATTTGTTGAACTTCTTGGACATTTGGCTTTGTAGTTTTCATTAAATTTGAAGAGTTTCTGACCATTATGTGTGTGTGTGTGTGTGTGTGTGTGTGTGTGTGTAATATGAAAGTAGAAGGATGAGAAAACATACCATGTTATCCCTAACCAAAAGAAACCTGGAGCTGTTATATAAATGTCAAAGTAGATTTCAGAGCAAAGAATATTACTAAAGATAAAAAAGATCTTTTATTATGATAAAGGGCTTAGTCCATCATGATATAATTCTAAATGTTCATGCATCTAATAACAGAACCTCAAAACACATGAAGCAAAATGAACAGAATTGAACTACAAGAGAAACAGATAAATCTATCATTACAGTCAAAGATTTAAACATCCTGTCAAAAGTTGATAAAATTAGTAGACAAAAAATAAGTAGACAAAAAAGTAGTAAGGATATAAAAGATTTGAATAACACTATGAACCAACTTGACCTAATTGGCATTTGTATAACACTCCACCCAACAACAGCAGAATATACAATTTTTTCAAGCACACAAGCAGCATTTACCAAAATAGACCATATTCTGAGCCATAAAACAAGTCTCAGTAAACTTAAAAGGATTATAGTCTTACAAAGTATTTTCTCTGACCAAAGTGAAATCGAATTATAAATTAATAACAGAAAGATCTCTGGAAAATCCACAAATATTTGAAACTAAATAACACACTTCTAAATAATTGAAGGATCAAAGAAAAAAATCAAAAGGGAAGTTAAAAGTATTTCAAACTAAATGCAAGTGAAAAACATATCAAAAATTTATAGGTCACCACTGAATCAGTACTTTATAAGGAAATTTATAGTACTAAATGCCTATATTATAAAAGAAAGGAGGTGTCAAACTAATGATCTCAGCTTCTACCTTAAGAAACTAGAAAACAAAAGAGCAAATAAAACCCAAAGTAGAGGAAAAGAAATAATTAAAATTAAAATTCCACCAGAAATGAATGAATTTTAAAGCAGAAAAACAATAGAAAAAACAAATGAAACCAAATGCTGGTTCCTTCAAAAAATCAATAAAATTTAAAAACTTCTAATTCAACTGATCAGGAAAAATAAAAAGAATACACAAATTACCAATATCAGAAACAAGAAAAGTTATATCAATACAGACAATATCCCTAAAACTATTAAAGAAAATGAATTTGCAGTTAAACATCATCATAAAAACAAAGCTTCAGGCCCAGAGAACTTCACTGGTGAAGAATATGAAACATTTATGGGAGAAATAATGTCTGCTAGACACGAACACAGGCATACCTTGTTTTATTGTGCTTTGCTTTACTGGGCTTCACAGATACTGTGTTTTTTTACAGACTGAAGGTTACTAGCAATTCTGTGTCAAGTCTATCAGCACCATGCCTCCAACAGCACATGCTCACTTCACACCTCTGTGTCAGCAATTCTTAGCAATAAAACAATAATGCCTCCCACCAAGCCCCGCTTCCAGCACTAGGGATTATAGTTTAACATGAGATTTGAGTAGGGACAAATATCTAAACTATATCATGATGGAAAAATAGAAAACAAATGAATCAATGGAACACAATAGGGAGCCTAGAAATAGGCCCAAATCTAAAGAAACAACAGAGGATTTGGTGGGAAGGGGTTTGAGACAAGGTCTCACTCTGTCACCCAGGATGGAGTGAAGTGATATGATCATAGCTTACTGCAGCCTAAACCCTCCAGGCTCAAGTGATCCTCCCACCTCAGCCTCCCAAGTATCAGGGACTACAGGTGTGCACCACCACATCTTGCTAATTTCTTTTTTAATTTTAGTAGAGACGAGGTCTCACCATGTTGCCCAGGCTTGTCTCAAACTCCTGAGCTCAAGCGATCCTCCCAACTCAGCCTCCCAAAGTACTGGGATTATAGGCGTGAGCTGCTACCCCCATCTCCAACAACTGATTTTTTATGAAGATACAATGCAATTTGGTGGAGAAAGGATGTTCTTTTTAAACAATAGTGCTGAGAAAATTCGATATCTTTAGGTCAAAAAAAAAAAAGAACTTTGATTCATAACTCATATAGTGTAAAAATTAACTCAAAGTGGAACACAAACCTAAAACTATAGAAATTCTAGAAAAAAACATACGAGAAAGAGCTTTGTGACTTTGGATTAGGCAAAGATTTCTTAGGTATGATATCAAAAGACAAACCATAAAAGGGCAAACTCATAAATGGCACTTCATCAAAATCAAAGATTTTTACTCTTTAAATGATACTTCTGACATAATAAAAAGAGAAGGCACACAATAGGAGCAAATATTTGAAAATAATACATAGTAGTAAAACGATTTGTGTCCAGACAATCAAAAGACCTCTTAAAACTCAATAATAAAAAATAGGCCAGGCACAGTGGCTCACACCTGAATCCTAGCACTTTAGGAAGCTAAGGCAGGAGGATCGCTTGAGCCCACGAGTTTGAGACTAGCCTGAGTAACATGACTAATATGGTTGGACTGTGTCCCTATGAAAATCTCATCTCGTTTGTAGTTTCCATAATCCCCACATGTGGTGGGAGGGACCTGGTGGAAGGTAATTGAATAACAGAAGTGGTTTTCCCCATGCTATTCTTGTGATAGTAAGCTCTCACAAGAGCTAATGATTTTATAAGGGACTTCCCCATTCACTCAGCTCTCATTCTTCTCTCTCCTGCTACCATGTGAATAAGGATGTGTTTGCTTCCCCTTCTACCATGATTGTAAGTTTCCTGAGGCCTCCCCAGCCCTGCAAAACTGTGAGTCAATTAAATCTCTTTTCTTTATAAATTACCCTGTTTCAGGAATGTCTTTATTAGCAAAATGAGGATGGACCAATACAATGGCAAAACCCCATCTCTACAAAAAATACAAAAAATAATAATAATTGCCAGGTATGGTGGCAGTGTATAAGTTTTGATATATAAAAATTTTATTATTCAGCTTTAAGCTTTGGTTTTTGTTTTTGTTTGTTTTGTTTTTGTTTTTTGAGACAGAGTCTCACTCTGTCACCCAGGCTGGAATGCAGTGGCACAATCTCGGCTCACTTAAACCTTCAACTCCTACTTACCAGGGATTCTCCTGCCTCAGCCTCCGAAGCTTTAAGCATTTATTTATTTATTTTATTATTATTATTTTTTGAATTAGAGTCTCACTCTCATGCCCAGGCTAGAGTGCAGTTGTGCTATCTTGCCTCACTGCAACCTCTGCTTCCTAGATTCAAATGATTGTCCTGCCTTAGCCTCCCAAGCAGCTGGGATTACAGGCATGTACCAACACACCCAGCTAATTTTTGTATTTTTAGTAGAGACGGGGTTTCACTATGTTCGGCAGGCTAGTCTCAAACTCCCAACCTCAGGTGATCCCCCCTCCTCAGCCTCCCAAAATGCTGGGATTACAGGAGTGAGCCACTGTGCCCAGCCCCAAGATTTAAGCATTTAAATGTTTTAATATATCAGTGCTTCTTAGATCAATAAGTTATTTATAAATTTGTTTTTAATTTTCCAATTGGTTGCTCCAGAAAATTTAACACACAAATTGAATGAAATAAGATAGAAAGTTAATGTCTTTGTCTTTCTACTCATAATAAAACAATCTTCACTGCTGTAAATCCAATCACCTTCTCCTCAAATATGTTATTTTGATCATCTTTGTTCGATTTAATTTCCTTCCCCAACCTAGATGTTACTCCATTTTCACTTTTTCCCTTTTTGTTTTTCATTTCTACTCACATTTCAAAAATTTTCTCTGAGATAATTATTTTGTCAGAAATCTGTCCTTTGGAACTCTCTTGATGGCAAGCTCTCTCACTTTTTGTGTCTGAAAGCATCTTTATTTTGCCCTGTTTGTGTATTCATATTCATAAGGAGTTGCTTGATTACAGCAGAGTCTGGGATCACTTTAAAAATCTAATCTACAATCTCTGCTTTTTCAAATGATTTTATTGAGATATAATTAACATATAATAAAGTGCACATGTTGGAATCATTTAATTTGGTAAGTGAAGCCACCACCCAAATGAAGATAAGAAATGTATCCGTTATCTCCAGAAGTTTCCTCATGCTCTTTGGAATCTCACCTTTTCAACTCTCCCATCATTCCCCAGACAACCACTGCTCTGCTTTCTGTCACTCTAGATTAGTTTGCAATTTTTCTGGAATTTTGTATAAATGAAATATAGCATGTATACTTTTTTGTCTGACTTTATTCAGGTATTAGAATTATTCTGAGATTCATCCATGTTATTTCATGCATTAATACACTGCTTTTTATTGCTGAGTAGTATTCTGCGATGTGGATATACCACAATTTATTGATTGGTGGACATTTCATTCCAGTTTTTGGATAGTATAAATAAAGCTGCTATGGACTTTTTTGTACATCTTTATATGGTCATATGCTTTTATTTCCTTTGGGTAAATACCTAGGATTATGAAGCCTTGCTCATATGGTATGCCTTTAACTTTTTAAGAAACTGTCAAACAGTTTTACAAAGCAGCTGGCCCATTTTACATTCCTTTCAGCAGTGTATGAGACTTCTAGTTTCTCTAAATTCTTGTAAATTCATAGTATGAATTTATATTATTATACAATGCAGCTATCACTGAGCTTTTGGGAAAATATGTAGCCTTAAATGCTTACATTAAAAAGAATAAATCTAAACATTAACAACCTAAGCATTCTACAGCACAAACCCAAACAAAATAAAAAGACAAGGCCAGGAGCAGTGGCTCATGCCTGTAATCCCAGCACTTTGGGAGGTTGAGGCGGGTGAATCACGAGGTCAAGAGATCGAGACCATCCTGGCCAACATGGTGAAACCTGTTTCTACTAAAAATACAAAAATTAGCTGGGCATGGGGTGGCACATGCCTGTAATCCCAGGTACTCAAGAGGCTGAGACAGGAGAATTTCTTGAACCCGGGACTCAGAGGTTTCAGTGAGCTAAGGTCGTACCACTGCACTCCAGCCTGGCAACAGAATGAAACTCTATCTCAAAAAAAAAAAAAAAAAAGGACATAATAAGAAGAAAAATTATTGAAAAATAAGACATATAATAAAAAGAATCAGCTGGGCATGGTGGCTTATGCCTGGGATCCCAACACTTTGGAAGGCTGAGGCAGGAGAATCACTTGATCTCAGGAGTTTAAGACCAACCTGGGCAACATAGCAAGATCCTATCTCTAAAAAAGGAAAAAAAATTTTTTAATTAGCCAGGCACCTGTCATGTGCCTATAGTCCCAGCTACTCGGGAGGCTGAGGTGGGAGGATCACTTGAGCCCAGGAGGTCAAGGCTGCAGTGAGCCATGATTGCACCACTGTACTCTAGTCTGGGTGACAAAGTGAGACTGTCTCTAAAAAAATAAAATAAATTAAAAGGATCATCAAGGCCACAAGTTTTTTCTTTGAAAAGACTAATAAAATAGATAATACAGACTAATAAAATAGACAAATCTCTAGTCAGACTAATCAAAAAAGAAAAAAAGACACAATAAACATTAAGGAAAAAGAGACATAAAAACAGATGATAGTTATATTAAACAGACAATACAAAAATGTTGCAACAAATTTTTGACAATTTATTAGTAAACTAAGACAAAGGAGCAAATTCTTCAAATAATGTAACTCATTAAACTTGATTCAAGAAAAAAAAAAGAAATTTAAGTAACCCAATAAAATTGAATCAGTCATTGAAATTGAATCAGTCATTGAAAATCTCCCCATGAAGAAAACTCAGGTTCAAACATCTTTACATCTTCACAAGTATTCTACCAACCAGGTAATTCAATCTTAAACTCTTTCAAATAATAGAGGGGAAAAAAATAACATTTTATGAGCTTGACCTAGTCTTGATTAGAAAGTCAGGAAATGAGAGCATAATCAAGGAACCTACCTTATTTTTGGAGATCAACATAAAAACCCTAAACAAAATTTTATCAAACAGATTTCAACAATGCATATTTAAAAATCCAACTTCACAGCCAGGTGCAGTGGCTCATGCCTGTACTCCCAGCACTCTGGGAGGCAGAAGTGGTCAGATCACTTGAGGTCAGGAGTTTGAGACCAACCTGACCAACGTGGTGAAACCCCATCTCTACTAAAAAAATACAAAAATTAGCCAGGCGTGGTGAAGCATGCCTGTAATCCCAGCAACTCGGGAGTCAGAGGTTACAGTGAGCTGAGATTGCGCCACTGCACTACGGTAAGGGCAATAGAGTGAGCTCTGTCTCAAAAACAAACAAAAAAATCCAACTTCGCCAGATTGGCTTTATCCTAGGAATGAAAGTCCTGTTCAATATTATTTGTTGTTCATCATATAAATATAATTGCAGAGAAAAAGCATACGATCGGTTCAACATTTATTCATTATAAAAACTCTTAGCAATTGGAACTAGATACTTTCTCCACCTCGTAAACAGCATCTTCAAAAAATCTATGGCAAACCGAAATATTTAATGGTGAAAACATTCTCTTTATTAGAACAAGGAGCTAGGCGAGAATTTGCCTTAACAGACATAAAGGTTTATTATAAAGCTATGACAAGTAAGAAAGTGTATACAGGTGCAAGAAGAGACACATATACCATTGTGAAAGAATAGAGAGCCCAGAAACAGACTCATGCAAACAAAGAGACTTGGTTTATGCCAAAGTGGAATTGAAGATGAGTGACAAAAGATATTGTCTGGACAATAGTCTACTCATAAGACCAAAGAATGAGACTGGATTCCTATGTCACAGCATAACAAAAGTCCATTTCAGGTGGATTAGTCTTAAATGCAAAAGGCAAAATTTTAAACATTTTAGAAGATAATGAAGGCGAATACTATTACTGACTTCAGAAAAAGGAAGGATTCCTCAAACAAGATTCAAAAAGCAGATATCATTAAAAATTACAAGAAATTTAACTGCGTTAATTTTAAGAGCCTCCGTTCATAAACTGACACCACAAAGAGAGTAAAAAGAAAAGTTACACACTGAATGTACTTGCAGCACATATAACTGACTAGGGATTGATATCCAAAACATGTAAAGAACACTGATGGATCAACAAGAAAAAGTCCAACCATACAATAGAAAATGGATAAAAGTCATAACCTCTTCAGAGAAGAGGGAACACCAAGGGTCCATAAAGTATGAAAATATGCTCACCTCAATAATTATGGAAATGCCAATTACAGTAGTAATGAGATCTCATTATACTCCCATCCGAAATGCTGGTAAGAATGTGGAGTCATGGAAATTCTTGTATACTGCTGGTGCGTTTTACTTTTCACATGTAAAAGGTGTAATCATAAAACGCTCAATAGCATTAATCAGTAATGAACCACAGCTTCTACATATGAACATGGTTGCATCTGAAAATCATAATGAGAACAATAGAAGAAAGTCACAGAAAAATACACAAAGAGTGTATTTTTATAGGAAGAAAAAAGAAATGATTAGCACAAACTTCAGGATAATAATTTCCTGATTGATAGGTAGAGAAATGCAGTTGGAGAACATGCCACAGGGAGCCTCAAAGGACCTGGAAATGTTCTATTTCTTTCTTTCTTTCTTTTTTTAGTTGTGCTTTAGGTTGAGGGGTACATGTGCAGATCATGCAGGGTTGTTGCACAGGTACTTACATAACAAGGTGGTTTGCTGCCTCCATTTCCCCTTCATCTGTATCTGGCATTTTCCCCCACATTTTCCCTCACAACCCTCCCCACCCCTAACTGTCCCTCCCCTTGCCCCACAACCGACCCCAGTGTGTGATGCTCCTCTTCCTGAGTCCACATGTTCTCATTGTTCAACACCCACCTGTGAGTGAGAACATGCAGTGTTTAGTTTTCTGTTCTTGTGTCAGTTTAGGTGAATGGAGAGTCCCTGGTTATTCATTATATTATCATTTCTTTCCTTTTGTTTTGTTTTGTTTTGAGACAGAGTCTTGCTCTGTCGCCCAGGCTGGAGTGCAATGGCACAATCTTGCTCACTGTAACCTCTGCTTCCTGGTTCAAGCGATTCTCTTGCCCCTGCCTCCCAAGTAGCTGGGATTACAGGCGACCGCCATCATATCAGCTAATGTTTGGTATTTTTAGTAGAGACGGGGTTTCACCATGTTGGTCAGGCTGGTCTCTAACTCCTGAGATCCACCCAACTCAGCCTCCCGAAGTGCTGGGATTACAGGTGTGAGCCACTACCCGGCCCATTATATTATCATTCTTTATACTGGACATATGTGTCATCTACAATCTTCTCTCTGTGTGATATATTTTATAATACATTTTGCCTAAAATAATTTAAAAGAAAGAATGTGGGTAACTAATAAATTTAAAAGTTGTTAAAATTAACAAGAAAAAGATTAAGAGTCTAATAGAAAAGATGAGCAAAGAACTTTAATGGTTCAGGAAAAAATAAATAAAATGGCTTTAAACAGATAAAATGATGCTCGATTTCACTCATAATAAAAGGAATGCAAATTAAATCACAAGATACAAGTTTTCTTCTATCCTAGTGAATATATATGAGAAATATATAAGAAAAATAGGCACTTTCATACAAAGCTGATGAGACAATAGACTGCTACAGTGCCTTAGAAAGGCAATTTGGTAAAAGCTGTGAAAATTTAGAATATACTTGTAAGAACTTATTCCATAGATATAATCACTCATGTGTGCAAAGAAGAGGGCAGGATATTTAATCTCTCCATGCCTTGGTTTCTAGCTTTATGTTGAAGATTAAATGGTTTACTACAAGATTTCATGAAATAGTTCCTAGTTAGGAGTCCAACAAATGTTAACCATTATTATTATTATCATTATAATAGCATTTGCTGCATTATTTGTAGGCATCAAAAGAGTAGAAACATTTTAAGTGTTCATCAATTGCAGTCTGATTAAATAAATCATAAGACATCCATACAGTGGAACATTCTACAGCTGTTAAAATGAATAAGGTAGATGCATGTGAAGCCATCTCAAAAATATAGTGTTAGGTTAGAAAAGCACAGAAAATTCATATGCACTGCTAATATTTCTGTAAAACACATACCCACAAACCTATGCCTTTATATACACAAGCTTATAAATGGTGGCTCCAGAAAGGTAAACTGGGGATTTGGGCATCGGAGGTGAAGGTGAAATTCCTTTGGAGGAACTAGCCTTTGTGCTGTTTGAATGTCTTACTGTGCATATCGGATCTGTGTCTGACGTGGAGGAAGACAAGAGAGGAGCAGGGAGAGGAGGAGGAAAAGGAGTGAGGGGATCCAGGAGGAGGGAGAAGAAGGATAAGAGGAGGAGGGAGAGAGGAAGGAAGATGGGAGAAGTAGGGAAAAGGAGATAAAAGAGGAAGGGAGAAAGGAAGGAACTGAAGGAGCAGAGGGGGGAGACAGGAAAATAGGGGAGAGGTCCTCTCACCTGTGGTTCTGAGCTCATGCCCTAGTCTAAGGCACCTTCTGATTGCATCTTGGTGTCCTGTGAAATCTACCTACCTAGGGTTCGTGCTCCTCAGGCCCTTGTGAACATCAGGCCTGAGTAGCGGTGCTGATTCTCACCATATCTACATAAATCTGTCTGTTCTCAATGTGGAGGCAAAATCAAGATTCTGCCGCTATGAGGTGGCACAATGCACCCCGGGCAATGAATTGACCCTGCACATGGCAATGAGCTTGAGATGAGTGTCCCTGGTGGAGGTGGGGCTGGGCTGGGGGTGGGGGTTTCGAGTGGTCACATGCCAGCCCTTAGTGCCCACCCGCAGACCCAAGGACACTCCCCCACCGCCATGTCTGGCTTCCCTGACCTCTATCTCTGGGCTCTCTGGTGCCGGAGCCCTGCAGGAATTGCCTGCTCCTCCTTCCCCTTGTGTCCAGGCTTCCCTCTGCCATTCTCTCCCCAGCTCTCAGCCTCTTAGCCCACAGTCCCTGCTGATCATTTTCTAGAGTAATCATAGAGACCCATCTTTTCTTTACCAACAGCAAAATGATGATGGTATGCACCCCTTCCTGGGTGCCTACAAAGTGCCAAACCCTGTCCTCAGTCACCTTGTATTCCAGCACTGTTCATCCCCTGGGCAACTTCAGGGCACATCAGAGACCAGAGGGGCCAAATGACTTACCCAAGGTCACATCGCAAAGGCACAGTGTTCTTGGATTTGAACACAGGTCTGTGTTTCTCCAGAGTTCATGCTCTGAAGTCCCAGGATGGAGTGCTTCCCCCGGCTGCCTCCCAAGAGACTGGCAGTGGGAACGTTCATGGTGGTCACTACTCGAGATGAGTGAGGTTGGGAGACCTTGTGAAACTGTAGAGCTGGCTTCTCTTGTCAGAAATATCTTTCTTGCAAAAACAGAAAGCCAAAAGACTCAAAACCATAAAGCCTTGGTCCCATGATGTGCCTGGCATGCATTTGGCTTTCCGTCTCTCCAGTGCTAAAGGATAGCACAGTCTTCCAGAGTGGCCTGGGATGGTGAAACTCAGAGGGAAGAAACATCCTGTCATTCTGGAGCCAAACCTCCTCCCAACCCATCCCTTCAGCCACCTTCAGAGTAGCATCCCTCACTGCGATTTCTCCCCAGGGAATTGGGAAGGAGATGGGACCCATTACAATTATGGGCCTTCTTCAGTGTAATGAACTTGCCTGCCTTCTCCCTATCTTCAAATTCCACGTGAATGAAAATGCTCTGTATCTGGGCAGTCTTAGGCACAGCTCCCCAGTCAGAGAAAGGGACATATTCTGCAATGCAGCCTCAGGAAAAAGAATCGAGCAAGGGGGGCATATGTTCAAAGTGAGGAGTCTGTATGCAGACAGCTTTGAAGGCCTCCTCCATTAACCACATCCCCTTCCTCCACGCCCTGGAGAGTGGAAAGCTCAGGCAGGGTGGGGAGGGGCTGGTTTGCTTGGAGACCCTTGATGAACCTCAAAACAGCTCCGGGTCCTCTAATTGCAGCTGGGGAGTGACTGGCTGGTGCTGGGGAGGCGGAAGGCCTCAAATCTTAATTTTTTAAAGACATTCTTTATATATATATATACACACACACACACTTTAAGTTCTGGGATACATATGCAGAACATGCAGATTTGCTACATGATATACCTGTGCCATGGTGGTTTGCTGCACCCATCAACCTGTCAACCATATTAGGTATTTCTCCTAATACTATCCCTCCCCTTACCCCCCACCCCCTGACAGGCCCCAGTGTGTGATGTTCCCCTCACTGTGTTCATGTGTTCTCATTGTTCAACTCCTATTTATGAGTGAGAATAGGCTGTGTTTTCTTTGGTTTTCTGTTCCTGTGTTAGTTTGCTGAGAATTATGGTTTCCAGCTTCACCCATGTCCCTGTAAAGGACATGAACTCATCCTTTTTTATGGCTGCATAGTATTCCATGGTGTGTATGTGTCACATTTTCTTTATCCAGTCTATCATTGATGGGCATTTGGGTTGCTTCCAAGTCTTTGCTATTTTAAATAGTGCTGCAGTAAACATATGTGTGCATGTGTCTTTATAGTAGAATGATTTATAATCCTTTGGGCATATACTCAGTAATAGGATTGCTGGGTCAAATGGTATTTCTGGTTCTAGATCCTTGAGGAATCACCATACTGTCTTCCACAACGGTTGAACTAATTTACACTCCCACCAACAGTGTAAAAGTGTTTCTATTTCTCCACATCTTTTCCAGCATCTGTTGTTTCTTGACTTTTTAATGATTGCCATTCTAACTGGCATGAGATGATATCTCATTGTGGTTTTGATTTGCATTTCTCTAATGACCAGTGATGATTAGCTTTTTTTCATATGTCTGTTGGCTGCATAAATGTCTTCTTTTGAGAAGTGTCTGTTCATATCCTTCACTCACTTTTTAATGGGATTGTTTTCTTTTTTTTTTCATAAATTTGTTTAAATTCCTTATAGATTCTGGATATTAGCCCTTTGTCAGATGGATAGATTGCAAAAATTTTCTCCCATTTTGTAGGTTGCCTGTCCACTCTGATGACAGTTTCTTTTAGTGTGCAGAAGCTCTTTAGTTTAATTAGATCCCATTTGTCGATTTTGGCTTTTGTTGCCATTGCTTTTGATGTTTTAGTCATGAAATCTTTGCCCACTCCTATGTCCTGAATTGTAGGTTTTCTTCTAGGGTTTTTATGGTTTTAGGTCTTTCATTTAAGTCTTTAATCCATGGCCAGGTGCAGTGGCTCACGCCTGTAATCCCAGCACTTTGGGAGGCCGAGGCAGGTGGATCATGAGGTCAAAAGTTCAAGACTAGCCTGAACAATATGGGGAAACCCCATCTCTACTAAATATACTAAAATTAGCTGGGCATGCTGGCATGTGCCTGTAGTCCCAGTTACTTGGAGGCTAAGGCAGGAGAATAGCTTGAACACTGGAGGCAGATGTTGCAGTGAGCCAAGATCATGCCACTGCACTCCAGCCTGGGAGACAGAGCAAGAATCCATCTCAAAAAAAAAAAAAAAAAA
>PVKP010031548.1:0-12353 GCA_004027715.1 Plecturocebus donacophilus | reverse complement strand
ATTTCTGAGGCCTCTGCTCTGTTCCATTGGTCTATATCTCTGTTTTGATACCATTACCATTCTGTTTTGGTTACTGTAGCCTTGAAGTATAGTTTGAAGTCAGGTAGCACGATGCCTCCAACTTTGTTCTTTTTGCTTAGGATTGTCTTGGCTATACTGGCTCTTTTTTGGTTCCATATGAAATTTAAAGTAGTTTTCGCTAATTCTGTGAAGAAAGCCAGTGGTAGCTTGATGAGGATAACACTGAATCTATAAATTACTTTGGGCAGTATGGCCATTTTCACAATATTGATTCTTCCTATTGATGAGAATGGAATGTTTTTCCATTTGTTTGTGTCCTCATTATTTCCTTGAAAAGTGGTTTGTCATTCTCCCTGAAGAGGTCCTTCACATCTCTTGTTAGTTGTATTCCTAGGTATTTTATTCTTTTCGTAGCAATTGTGAATGGGAGTTCACTCACGATTTGGCTCTCTGTCTGTTATTGGTGTATAGGAATGCTTGTGATTTTTGCATATTGATTTTGTATCCTGAGACTTTGCTGAAGTTGGGCAATCAGGCAAGATAAAGAAATAAAGGGTATTCAAATAGAAAGAGAGAAAGTCAAATAGTCTCTGTTTGCAGATGAACGAATGTATATTTGGAAAACCCCATCATCTAAACACATTCTTAAAAAGCTGATAAAAGAGACTCTTTCTGAGAGCCAACACAGGCTAGACCCGCCTGGGTGATGGTGATGGTGACAGAGAGAAATATGGAACTCAGCCAGAGATTGAGCTAAAAGAATGAGAAGTGAAAAGACTTGTGGAGGCTGTGGGTGCCAGTTCAGCCCCCACACAGGCAGCCCTCCCGGCGTAGACTCCTTCCCTGCCGGAGTGGGTGGGACAGCCTGAGGAATGACCTAGGGCTGTCATGGCTTCACCCCACCACTTTCCACTGCCACATCCACTCTGGGCAGACAACACAGTCAGCCACCAGATGCCTCCTCTGCGTGGAAACCACTCACTTGTGAGCCTGGCAGACAGGTAAGGAGACAGTGCTGGCATCCTTAGCTGTGCGACTTACATCCTCTGTCACCTCACCTCTTAGATGAAAGGAAAGAAACCTCTCTGAGAGCTGCTGGAGGACTCAGTGAGATGGTGTGGTGTGGGCTTGGTGGTACCAGCAGCAGCAACCCCCCATTTGTGCAGCTCTTGCCATTGTTCTTACCACTCCTATGATTTGCCCTCCCCTTTCAACTTCACAACACTCTGCGGAAGTGATTCAGAAGGAAATTGTCAGCGTTTGTACTCATGACAGTCTTCAAAGAAATTCAGAAGGCATAGATACTGAACAGCAGCCCCTAATTACCCCTCAACCCCAGTAAGGGGCAACCTACTCCAGAAGTAAGGATTATAAACACTTCAGATCTGGCAAGTCCTCTCATTTATTTTGTCATTCTCATGATCTCCATGTGGCCTTCATTTTATTTTCCTTCGTTCCTTTTTTATAAAAAAAAAAATGTAAGCTTTATTATTCACAATAGCAAAGACATGGAATCAAGTTAGGTGCCATCAATGCTAGATTGAATAAAGAAAATGTGGTACATATACACCATGGAATACTATGCAGCCAGAAAGAAAGACAAAATCACCTTCCAGTGATATGGATGCAGCATAATCATAAGCAAATTAACACAGAAACAGAAAACCAAATACTGCATGTTCTCACTTACAAGTGGGAGCTAAAGATTGGGTACACACAAGACATAAAGTTGGGAACAATAGATGCTGGAGGCTTTAAAGGGGGAGAGGAAGAAAGGGAGGACAAGGGTTGAAAACTCCCTCTTGAGTACTATGGTCACCACATGGGTGACAAGTTTGGGCAAAGTCCAAACTTCAGCATCACACAGTATACCCATGTAACAAAACTGCACATGTACCCCTGAATCTAAAATTTAAAAACAGAAAAATTATAATCTGTATAATACATGCTAAAAGTATTTAAAACATTAGGTACTATATCACTTAAGGTAGGTAAACCTCAAAATTCCAATGGCTGCACTCAAGAGAACTTTTTTTATTTTTTATTTTTTTGAGATAAGGTCTCACTCTGTCACCCAGGCTGGAGTGCAGTGGCGTCATCTTGGTTCACTGCAACCTCCACTTCCCAGGTTCAAGCGATTCTCCTGCCTCAGCCTTCCGAGTAACTGGGACTACAGGCGCCCTCCCACCACACCCGGCTAATTTTTGTATTTTTAATAGAGTCGGGGTTTCACCATGTTGGCCAGGCTGGTCTCAAACTCCTGACCTCAAATGATCCACCCACCTCAGTCTCCCAAAGTGCTGGAATTACAAGTGTGAGCCACTATGCCCACCCAGAAGTCCAAGATTTTAACCCACCTGATATACTACCCTGGATATTGTGGGCAACTGTTGTTATTCTTACCATCTAGCATTCATTCTTCTTTCTCGTAGTAAATGTGCAATGGTTTCTCTCTAAAGTACTATACTGTTGCCCGCTGTCAGCCCACATGGTTAACATGGAGTTCCATCCCAACTCCAGAAATGCACACATGATGTAGGCCTAGCCAATTCTAACATTGCATTCGCTTGTTCATGGTAATGGGTCAGAATTGATGAGCTACAACTAGCCCCTTGCTGAGACTTGAACTTTTGCATGAGCGCCGGAATTTCTGGTGGCCATCTTGCCACCACAGGGGGAAGTTCATTCTGAAGACAGAACCAGAACACTGGAAGCAGAGCCAAGAAATGGAGAAAAAGAAACTGAGACCCAGTCATATTTTTTGATGCCCTAGATCAAGCTATGCCTGAAGTTCTAACTGCCTTAGTTTACTTGAGCCAATAAAATTCTTTTTTAGTTAAACCAGTTTGAGTTGGGCTTCTGACACTTAAATAGAAATATCTCAAACTTTTACACAGACTAAATACTGTCTGCAAATGTTTGAGAAGATGCACTGCACATTTTAAGAATAAAATATTCTCAAAATGACTTGACAGTTAACAGTATTTATTATTTGAAGATGTAGATCATTTCTTCTGTAACAGCTTTCCATCCATTCCTTTTCTAATTAGAGAGTACAAAAAAGAGCCCTGTCCAGGTGCAGAAAAGGACCCCTCACCCTCTTTCACCCTGTCCAGAAGCAGGAGAGAAAACCTCCCTCCATAAAGGTGGACCAGTGTGTCCTCTGATCTCGGGAGATTTAAGGGTCTCAGTTTAAAGTGATAACAAGCCAGAATAATTCCAAACGAAGATTTAAAAAAAAAAATCAAATGTACATCTAGCAGAACCCCACAAAAAGAATAATTACCCATCTGTCACCTAAAATCACTTCAATGCTCTTTTTCAGCTAGGACATTCAGAATACAGGGATCTTGCCCTTCTTCATTTGAGAAGACACTGCCCTTTTTCTCTCCTGGAGTTAGGAAAGAAAACATTCTCGTTTCCATTCGCTGGTTCCCCGTATAGCAGCGTCTGCCCACTGGCCTCATCCCACACTCATTTTTACACTGGAGGCCTCCAGACCATAAATCTACCCTTCAGCACAAGTGGCCTGTGGCTCACAGGGGCTCCCTGGGCTCCCTGAGCCAGGCCTGGCCAGCTCCTCTGCAGAGTGAGCTTCAGCCCAGGGTCCAGATTCAGGGAGGGGCAGCTCAGCAGGGACAGAATCCAGGTCCCAGGCTAGCAGAAGAGCACAGATGGCAGAGGGTGGAGGCAAATGGCTGTTAACTCAGTTTTCAAATATTTTTTTAAATTGAAATGTAATTCACAAACCATAAAATTTACCCTTTTAACGTGTACAATTCAGAGTTTTTTAGTACTGTGTTCACAGTGTTGTGCAACCATCACCACCACGTAATTCCAGACCATTTTCATCATTCCAGAAAGAAGCCCCATCCCCATCAGCAAGGCAGCCATGAAGGAGAAAAACGCCACTCCCACGTTCCTAATGTTGGCATCTCCCCCTTTCCCTATACAGGAAGGAAATGTCCTCCTTTTATTCATATTGGAAAGGAGTAGATGGAGAAGATACAATCATTCCCTCTCCCTTGTGCCTTGCCATTCAAACACAAGAACGGAGGCCCAAAGGGGCCAAGGATGCTACACATCTATGATGAATTCCAGCCCATCATTACTAGGAGAGAAACTGCCTCCTTCAGTAGGCTGCTACCACACCTTGGCGTGGCTTTTTTCTTCTGTTTAAGGGAAGCAATATTCCTATGGTGAAAATTGTAAGGAGGTCCCCATTCTCAGAGTCGTGCAAGGGCACAGTCCATTACAAGTTGGCTGACTTTTCTTTCAGATCATATAAACCCCTGGAGATCTTGGGTAATTCAAGGGAGGAGGTATCCAGGAGGGAGAGCTTGAGCTTCCTGTCCATCTATCATTTGAAGACTCGACTTGGTTTAATTTCAGTTGGAAAATAAAAGACAAACCTCAAGTTTGCGAATTCAATCATGATCATTATTCCAGGGAGATTTGAATTGCCTTTTGTGTTCCATAATACAAACCCTAGGGGTATTGATGGGGACAAGGTAGATTCTAGGGTGGAAAGAGGTGACTTCATGGTATAGGGTGACATTAGCAAAGAAATGTGTCTATGTCTTCCCCCCAAAAGTTGCTTTCATTACTGTGGCTCAGCTTTACAAATTCATTTGAACTTTTTCTCTGATGGCATTGTAAAGCTAATTTTCCTTCCTTTCTGATTCTATTTCTTCATTCAACAAATATTTGCCAAAATGCCTTCTATGATCTAGGCAGTATGCTATGGATCACAGAAGTGCTAGGCCATGGGAACTCAGAAAAAAATAAGATGTTCTTTGTTCTTAAGGAGGTCAGTTTAAAGGAGAAGATAATCTTAGCAACTAACCTTTGTGGTCCAGTTCTATGACAGATACATTTACAAGAACAGATGGATATAAAGAACCAACTTTAAAAAGTTCATCACAGCACTATTTATAGGAACAACAACCTTGAAATAATCTGAATGTCTAATTATAGAAAAATGGCTGGAGATAATGTAAGGAAATAATATTGATTAGTATAACTGTATAGGGAAGTATGTTCTATTTGTAGCTGAAGGAAAAAACTCCTTCACTGTTGCCCCAAACACACACACACTCATGCATGCACGCATGCACACTTGCTCTTCTTACAGATTCCAAGCATAAGTCTTAGACTGACACAGCCCAGGGTCAGTTGTGACAGATGATTCAGTCACATAGTGTTTTAAATTTGACTTTATCCACATTTTTAAATGAAAGATTTCCCATTTTTCTGAAGATAAAATGGTTTTCTGGCTTCTTTTGAAGCATAAGATGATAGGACCTCAGTGAGCTCCAGTCCCGCACAGCAGTGGTTGGCTGGAGCTCCATGGCGGGCTCCCCGTTGAAGTGGGTCACACGCTGGCCAGGGCCACTGTCACTACTCCCTGGCCTCTTTCAGCACAGGCTGTGGATCACCCCTGATTGTCCAATAGTTGGCCCTGGTAGACTCAGTGATGTCAGCTTCCTGACCAATGCATGCATTTAAAGTTTGACCTCCTTGGGGAAGACAAAATTGTTTCTGAGAATGAATGTCTGGTAGAAATGTACACTGTATGTGGTGCACATGTGTATTGGTATGGGGAGACCAACCCCCATACCTCTGAATGGACAATCAGAAAAAGAATCATGTCCACAGCTCACATGGTTTCTGTGAAGCTCAAATGGTTCACAGTGGTGAAGAAACCATAAAGAAGTGAGGCTAAATCATTCTACTATAAAGACACATGTGCATGTACATTTATTGCAGCACTATTTACAATAGCAAAGATTTGAAACCAACCCAAGTGCCCATCAATGATAGACTGGATAAAGAAAATGTGACACATATACACCATGGAATGCTATGCAGCCAGAAGAAAGGAAGAGTTCGTGTCTTTTACAGGGACATGGATGAAGCCGAAAGCCATCATTCTCAGCAAACTAACACAGGAACAGAAAACCAATAAGTGGAAGTTGAACAATGAGAATACATGGATACAGAGAGGGCAGTGTCACACATCAGGGCCTGTCAGGGGTGGGAAGCAACGGGAGGGAGAGCATTAGGGCAAATATCTAATGCATGCTTGGCTTAAAATGTAGATGATGGGTTGATGGGTGCAGCAAACTGCCACGCATGTGTGTACCTATGTAACAAATCTGCACGTTCTGTGCATGTATCCCAGAACTGAAAGCAAAATTTGTAAAAAAGAAAGAAATAAGGCTTGGTGAGCCCACAGCAACTTTGGATGGTTCTGCAGGACACAGCATGTCAAAGCCGCATGATGCCCTGTCTTGTGGAGCTTGGCAGCCACCATGGCGTTATTTCCAGTCTGGGTAAATTAGACCTGTGGAAATGCCTTGCTGCAGGAAAGAGGGATGAGCCCAGGGGCAAGGTCAATATCTATGGGTCAGGAAGATCATCTTCCAAAATCCAGGTGAGATTTTGAAAGCAGGACATGTCAAAGAAATCAGGGGGATCATTGCAAGAGGTTTATCCCCTACACAGCGGGACTAACCTTTCTTTCTCACATGGGAATCCCCATCGGTGAGTCAAGTCAGGCACACCTCCACGACTGTGGGCCATGATGGGGAAGTACAGGACCCTGCCATCAAAAAGGTGCAGGTTTGAGCACCTGGAATGGGAGACTGCCATCCCAGAGTTCCAGGATGTGGGCCAGACAGATTGAGCTGTGGCCCTCTGAAGAACAGAGACCCATGTGGAAGACAGTGAAATATGGCAGAGGGCAGTCAGGTTGTCAACTTCAAAGCAGAAAGGAGGCCCCGCCCTTCACTTTCACACATAGACTTGAGGTGGTGCTGCTAGCACTTTCCCAAACCCTGGTCTCCCCTTCCGGACTACGCCTCCCAGCCTTGTAGCTGCTTGCTTGCACCATGTGGCTGAGGCTTGGCCAATGGGATGAGGGCAGAAGTGATGGAGGTACATGACCTCCAGGCCTTTGCCTTAGCACTTGCAGCTCAGCCCCAGGCTCTCTAAGGTGGCCCAGGTAATAGTTCCCTTTGCCCATCTCAGGATGAACAGCACAGTTCTGGACACACCACTGCTCAGGAATCCCCAGGAGTTAGAACCTTGGGTTTTGGATCGAGACCAGCTGGCTATGTCACCATACGCAAGGAACTGACCTTCTCTGAGCCTCTGTTTCCTGGATGGCAGAAAAGCAATGGTGAGCTTTCCTCAGAGCCATGCTGCAGCTACAGAGGCAGTGTGCTCCCTCCCCATCCAGGGCCCCAAGAGAACTGAGCCAGCTGGTGAGCCTCAAAGGACACCTGAGCACTTGTCCCCAAGGCCACCCAGTAAGGGGCTTGACTGTTGAACCCAGGTGGAAGGCCCATGATCCCCCAGGCCACCCAGGCCTGACCAAATCCCTGCTCCTCAATGGGAATGGGAGGAAGCAGGCTGGGCCAGGGCGGCCGTGCATCCCTCTTTGAGACAGGGAGGGGGCCCCGTAGGGGGAGGCAGCGGACATGACTCACTCTGCAGGCCAGGGAAGCTCCCAGGAGGAGATGTTCAGGAAATGGACCCACCCTCCTGCTGCTCCAGCAAGGATGTCCAGCCCAATCCCACTCACATCCCCAAGCCCTCGTACAGGGGTGATGGCCGGAGTTGAGCAAAGAGAACAGGAGTCGGCGGAAAGTTAAGTGGGGATGTGAAGGGTCCTGTGAGGTTAGGGTGGGCAATTCATCAGGGGCTGATGGACCAGTGGCAAGTCAGCTCTCAGGAGTCAGTGAGGCCATCTTTGGGATGGGGTCAGGAGATGAACAATGAGAGTTCAATGGGAGTCTTAGGAGTGGTTAGCGAGGCCACTCAGAGGGCAGGGTCACAGCTGCCACAAGCCTCTGTCCAGACACCCTCCTCACTCGCCATTACCCTGAATGTTGATGCAGAGGTGACAAGGGAAGCTCCTATGACCTCTCTGAAAGCTTCCTACACACAGGACTAGTCAGAGGTATGGAGAGCTAACATCCCCTGCGGGGCCCCTCAGCCAATGGCCATGGGCCTGGCATGCAGCACCTTCCTCCCACTTCCTGGCAGGCTGCGTGGAAGGCACACTTCCCACAGCACTCCCAGAGCTGGGCGGGTTGAGGCTCAGTGGCCCACATTGCTAATGACTGCCATATTGACCTCCTGCTCTTCTCTCTCTCACAGCCCTGTTCCCCTTGCCAGCACTTTCTGGAATTACCTTCCACATAAATACGTCTGCTCACATCCTTCTCTCAGAGTCAGCTGTGTGCGGGCCAGAGAGGGTAAATGATGGGCCATGGGAAGAGGAGATCAGCCTTTCTGCCAGGACTGATGATGTCAAGATATGACCCCAAGGCTGGCGATGGGGCTGCCTGGGTCAGCCCTGTTCTTGCCTCTCACAGCATCAATCTACAGCTCTCTAGGGCAGAGCTCATCCATCCGAGTACCAGTGAGGTGGGGAGGATGAGGAGCCCCCACTGGAGCCCTGGGACTCAATGTCCCAGGGAGCCTAGGGTCAGAATTCCCTTCCCAACTTCAAATGCCCAGCTGGAGGAGTCATAGAACAGGGTGGTTGGGATTGCACCCCAGTTTTCTGGATACTTTCAGTCTGGGTGAGGAGCTCAAGCACCAAAGCCTCTGAAGTGGGGCATGGAGTGGGGAGGGGGGAGGTTCCTGTCAGGGGGCTTCAGAACTCAAGCCACTGCCAAGAGAGTGGTGGCCTTGCTGAGGGAGCCTGGACATGTCCAAGAAAATCCCCTACCCGTGTGCAGTTGCCGAGGCTTCGTTTCTGCAGTCTTCATCCTCACATTGATTGATTCAGCAAGTATTGACTGAGCAACGAGTAGGTGCCAGGCACCCTGGAAGTCCCTGGCACGGGAGAGAACAAGACAAGCATGGTCTCTGTCTCCAGGGAACTTTTGGTCTCAGTCAAAACAGACTACAAACAAGAAGGCGAACCAAATGACTGCATGTTAAGAAAAGCCCTGTGAAGGAAACACCATGACGTGTTAGGATCTGAAAGCGAAGCATATTTTCAAGGCTGGTCAGGGTGGGCTTCTCTGGCGACGTCCCTGTGATGTCTGAGCTGAGATCCGAAGGTGCAAAGGAACCAGCTGATGGAACACTACCTGACCAGAAAGGGCATTGCTACCCAGGGCTGATGGATTTAATGCACGCCCTGCCCCCTAGCCAGTGCCAGGCACTATTACAGACGTGATCTCACTTAATCCTCATAACTCCAGAAGGGTGTTAGGATTCCCATTTGCACATGAAAAAACTGAGGCTCAGAGAGTGTGGTGACCTGCCCAAGGTCGGCACAGCTGGCACGCAGTGCTGCTGGGATTCCTACCCCGGGAGGTCTGGACCTTGCTCTAAGGTCTTGGCCTGTGCTGTTCTTCGAACAGTCTTCCCTACCCTTCCTTCTCCTGTCCTGATGAAAGCCCATGCACTCAGCTCTCAGGTCACCTTCCATGTCTTCCAGGAAGCCTCCCTCACCTGCAAGCCTGGGTTAAGATCCTTTGCTGTGTTTCCAGAGTCCCCTAGCTGAGCAGTGACTGCATCGTGTTAAAACTGCCCCTTGACTTCTCTTCCTCATGCCATTCACATGGTTCCAGCAGAATTGTCATGCAGTAAATGGCCCTGCCCCCGGCGCTGTGGACTGGTCTACACCTGGTAGAAGCTAAGACAATTAGAAACCTTCCCTGGGGCTTTGGAACTGGCACCCAGGAAGAGGAGTCAGACTCTGCACAGACGGTTGGATTGGAGCCCATATGAACAAGGGCCCCTTTCTGCTGTGGTGACCGAGGAGCAGAAGGGCCCGCAGGTCATGAGAGAAGAGTTGAAGCCCACCTGGGAGAGAAGTAGAGGTGAGAGATAAAGAGAAAGCACTTCCAGGGCTTCCCACCATGTTTGGGCTGGGATTCCAGCCCATCCCTGGCTCGAGTCTGACTCTGGGAGGCCAGGCGCCCCCACAGTGCCCTCATGTCTGTTACTCAGCACCAAAAGACTCCAAACACAAGATGCTTAGTCAATGCTTCTTAAAGGAATGGAGCAGCTGATTCCCGTCTCACTGAGTCTTTCTTTGATGTTACATTAATTTGGAGAAAAATAATAATAAAGATAAAACAGGCCGGTCTAGCTGGCAGGCTCTCAGAGCCCAGAGGAGAGGACAGCAGGACATGCCCAGCAAGAGGCCTCAGTACATGACCCCAGGAGTGTCCAGCCCCTCTTCCCTTCAAGGAGGAGCTGCCCTCACACTCCCCTCAACAGAAGGTCACAGGCGTGAAATGGGTCCCTCCCAGTGACCTGGCCAGGCCTTGGGTGTGAGCTGGAAGAGGAGGCATGGTTTGCTCAGGAGCCAGAGGTCACCAGTCAGAGCGGATGCTTTGAATTTAGACCCGGGTTTATGAGCCACAGCGGCCGCCAGCGAGGACAGAACCCAGCCCTTCCCAAGCCAGGGGCCGCTGGGAGGAAGGCGCACTTTTAATGGGAGTGTTTCTCCCAAATATTACGCTAGGCAGGGAATTTGGACCAGAATGAAAGCAGAGGGTCTAATTTTAGACAGTACCTATGAATGAAACTTGACCCAGGCTGGGGAGGAAATACCTTCCACCAGCCCGTGCCAGGGCCAGTGTGTATGATTTTCTGCTAAATTAGGCAGCTCCTGCAAGCAGGTTACTGCAGGGACTCGGGTTTTTTTCCCCTTCTTCTCTCCACTAAATTAGACAGACTCTTTATTTCTAAACACACTTCCCTTCCTCCCTCATCCCCTTTCTTTTACAAAAGCCCCAGGTCACCCCATCCCTGCATGTTCCAGCTAGTTAACCTTCTGTTCTTCCTTTTCTGTCTGCCCCATCTCTTCCCAATTCAGCCCTGCCTAGGACCAAGAGCCCAAGACATCATGTCAAGTGACATGGGACTCCAGAGCCTGGGGTGTCACACTACTAGAGCCAAGTGCCAGCTCGACTGGGGTCAGACGGGAGCCAGGCCTAGACTATGGAGTTGATGAAGGCAAGGCCCACATCTGTCCTATCCACGGCTGTCTCCCAAGTCCCCAGCAGATTTCAGCAAGGATCCAGGCTCAGACAATACCTATCAACTCAAGCCAAAAACACATTTGCCCTCTTGGTTGCTGCATCTGAGCCCAGTTTGAGTAAGTCAGAGGTCATCTTCTGACCCAGAATATCTACTCTCCTTGTTTTTGCTCTTTTTTTCTTTAAAATGATCTGGCAAACATGACCTGAGAGAAAAAGAAAAGTATAACCTCCACCTCCATAGATACTGACCTGCAGCAGAGAGGGAAAAGGCAGCTGGGAAACTGACAGGCCAGGGCTCTGCCTCCAGCCCCGTCTCCTCCTGTCTGCGTGAGCTCTGGAGAGTCTCTTGTCCTCCAGAAGCCTCGGTTTCCTCATCTATAAACTGGGATAGCAATCCTAGCTTTTCAGGGTGCCCTGCACGTGTGATTCTTTCCCCAGAATGTTCCCCCATCTTTCCTCCTAGCTCCAGCTCCAACCGGGGCCTGGCTAGACTTGGGGGCGAAGGTGGAATCCCGCTGGCCAAGCAGGACAGAGGCTGGAACGCTGCTCCGTTCCCAGTCTGGGGCGAGGCCCTGGCCAAGCGAAGGATCCGGTTCATCTGTGGCTGGGCTCTGCAGCTTTGGAGCAAAGGCCCAGGGAGCGTCCCAGGAGGCCCTTGAGACTGAGCAGCGCTGGGGCAGGGATAGTAGTAAGGACTCAGTGGTGACAATTGTCATTCCAGCTAAGAGATGGGGCCGTGTGGGCGGGACATGGAGACAACCTGAGTGCCACCTGCACTCCCTCCCCAGCCAGCCCTGACCATTTGCTGGTTGTATGTCGAATGACTTAGTCATTTGGGACCCATTTTCCCTTTTCTAGAAACCTTCCCAGCAATGTTCCTGGGGAGAAAAGAAACTTCCCTAGAAGATGTGTTTATCTCCAATTTGGGCTGAGAACACTTAGTGGAAAAAAAAAAGACACACTCAAAAAGACATACTGGCTTCTTAAAAAGTATACTGTGCCTGTCTCGCCCTCTACGCCTCACTTCCCACCACACCCGCCACAAAAAGACTCAACCACCTCTCTCTAATAGGGTTTTTTGCTATTCTTTCATCCTTTCTTCCTTCTTTCTTTCCTTTTCTTTCTTCATTCTCCTTCCTTTTACTCTTTTTGAATTCTTTCCTCCCTTTCAACCTCCTCCCTTCCTCTCCCTCTTTCTTTCCATTCATTCCTTCCTCTTTCCTTCTTTCCTTTCTCCTTTCTTCCCTTTCTTCCTTACTCAAGTTCAATTCAGCAAACTTGTTTTTTTTTTTTAATTTTAACCTTTATCTTAGG
>PVKP010031547.1:0-17887 GCA_004027715.1 Plecturocebus donacophilus | reverse complement strand
GGGTGCAATCAAGAGTGAACTTCAGAACCTGCTTCTTTTTTTTGCCCCCCTTCGCCACAAGCTTTTTCACGGGAGCCATGGCGGCCTTCTTTCATTTTTGAAATGGGCCCAGGCTGAAGTTCAGTGGCGTGATCATAGCTCACCACAGTCTCAAACTCCAGAGCTCAAGTTATCCTCCTAAGTAGCTGGGACTACAGGCACAGGCTACCACACCCAGCTAATTTATTATTTTATATCATAAAAAAATAAATTTTTATTTTTTTTTATAAGACAGAGTCTTCCTGTATTGCCCAGGCTGGTTTCAGACTCCTGACCTCCTGAAGTAACTGGGATTATGAGCATGAGCTGCCATGCCTGGCTTTAAGCCTTGATTTCTACACTAACATATATTATGTTCTTGACATTTAGGAAAAGATGTACTTAGTTTTTCAGGTCAGTCAGGCAAAATACAAAGGTTAAATATTATGACAGTGTTGGTTTAACACTTAAAATGGAATACAGTCTTAAGATTTTCCCTAATATCTACATTCTTTGCCAGAATGTCTTTAGTAATATGCCCCTAGACTCACTCTACCTAAGCCTTTATGCTTTTTTAGCTCTAACCTAGTTCTAAGGCCAATTACTAGGTTTCTTCACATAAAAGATGTAAACACTTCAATTATATGCCTGTTGGGTATTTCTAGGCAAGAGGAGGAACGACGTAGAAGAGAGGAAGAGATGATGATTCGTCAGCGTGAGATGGAAGAACAAATGAGGCGCCAAAGAGAGGAAAGTTATAGCCGAATGGGCTACATGGATCCAGTAAGTCAACTTTTATTGCCTTCTAATTGGAGTTGTCTCTAGAACTTGCAGGTACCTAGAAGGAAATACAGGAAATTTTAATATCTCAAATTATAGTTATTTTCTGCTTTTTTTTTTAACCAAGTGTATTATGTTTGCCTTGTATGGGTCAGAGGATTTAATTGAATAGGACAGTTTTTTTGAGATGGAGTTTTGCTCTTGTTGCCCAGGCTGGAGTGTAGTGGCACAATCTTCGCTCACTGCAACCTCTGCCTCCCGGGTTCAAGCAGTTCTGCCACAGCCTCTGAGTAGCTGGAATTACAAGTTTGCACCACCACGCCTGTTTAATGTTTTGTATCTTTAGTAGAGACAGGTATCACCATGTTGGTCAGGCTGGTCTCAGAACTCCTGACCTCAGGTGATCTGTCCACCTTGGCCTCCCAAAGTGCTGTGATTACAGGTGTGAGCCACTGCGCCCAACCTTGAATAAGAGGTTTTATAGGTCTTTGGATAACCGAGTCTTAGTTTCCACAATATTGATTTCAAAAATAATTCAAGTGATGCAAAACTGCCTTTTGAACTTATCCATGTGTTTTGTTTAACTTGAAAATTTCTCAGTTCCTAAGGATGCTTGATGTAGGTGTAGTGCAGGTATATGAAAGGAATTTTTTTCTTGCAGAGAGAGAGAGACATGAGAATGGGTGGCGGAGGAGCAATGAACATGGGAGGTAAGTATGAAATTTAAGTTACCAGTAGAAGTAGAGAGCGGTTTTCTGGTGGAGTTGTAACCACTATTTTTGTCTCTTAGATCCCTATGGTTCAGGAGGCCAGAAATTTCCACCTCTAGGTGGTGGTGGTGGCATAGGTTATGAAGCTAATCCTGGAGTTCCACCAGCAACCATGAGTGGTTCCATGATGGGAAGTGACATGGTAATGTATCCTGTGGGACATAGTACCAAGGAAATTCTCATTTTCACAACTTAGGGTTTTTTTTTCCTGTTTTTTTTTCTTTTTTTTTTTTTTTAAGTAGGTGACTGGACTTCTTTTAGTTTCCCTTACCAATTTCATGCATAATTATGTAATATTGAGGAATACTTTGGCAACATAGAAGAACTTGGTGTGTGGTAACCTGAACAGATAATGGTTGCCAACAAGGAATCAATGCTATTAGTATGGAATTACTTTTGGCAATAAGTAGATTTAGGTGCTTTTGAACTCTAGTGCATGGCAAATCCAAATTCTAGATGCTAGATAATGTATCTGATTATTCTGCATCCAAGTGAGAGTAATCAAATGGCAAACTGTCATTCTTTAAGTTGGTATTTGCCATAAGTACCAATCAGACTTGTAGTTTGAAGCTTTAGGCATGTTTTAGTGATGTGTAGAACTTTGACCTCTATTTGGTGTGGCTTCTATCCTATGAAAAGGGAATTGAGTGTTTTGACTCGTCGTTCCCCACCTGTTGGGTCTGTCTGTAGGTATACCTTCTAAAATAACTGACATCTCCATTTTGCTACAGAGTAGCAAAAATCAACAATTTTTAAGCATACTAATGGTGTGCATTCCATCTGAACCTTCTTGATGCTAATCATGTTTCAGCTGTAAATATAGCCTGCCAGATGCTTAGAACAATCAGTTGAACTGGTATGAGTGGCTGCATTAGGGCTTTACAGATCATTAGGATTGAATTTTGGTGGGTTTAGAGAGTGCATTTTTATAGCTGAGTTGAATGTGATAAGTTCACTACACTACAGGCTTTTGGCAAAGGAGGGGAGCTGCAGTGTGTAGCTCATGAGATTCATTTTATACATGGAAACATAAGCATTTAGTACAGGGCCTCACCTGTTTATAATCTTACCTAAGACTTTGGGAATTAGAGTTATAAATGGCTGGTTGGGTAAAAGGTGATAATACTATGGGCTTGCTTCAGATTTTTCAGAGTATGTGGGTAACATTTTGGTTTATATGCTTCATAAAGACAGATTGTTAGAGAATGTGTATAATCTAATTTGACCTTAAGTTCTTAGAATTAAAGATTTGTATTCTAGGTAACAGCTCCTGGGGTCTCAGCTGTTGTAATTAACATAATCATGAAAGCCCCCAATTTTTCTTTTTTTAGCTCTTAGAGGTAGAACATAGAACAATGAGCCCAAAACCCTATAATTTATTATTTTGAAAAATGAAAGATTAAGGTTCAGCCATTTTGAGTAGCTCTGTAGTACTTCGTTTTTAAAAAATGTTGAATTTATATATAGGAACAGTTAAATCCTGATGCCATTTTAGTTTTTTATTTGGACTATTATTGTTAGTAACTGGTCTATTATAAATGGAATAAGAGAGTGTAGGCTGTGTTTGCATACCTAAGGGGTCTGCTCTTTAGGCATATGTGTTTCTATTGAAGACTTCTGTCTCTAGAAGTACCTAAAACGAGATGGGAATAATGAAGTCACTCACTGCTTTATTGCAGTTACTTTAGCTTGGTGTTTGGGAAGTATCTAAAACATGGAATCAGAACAAAGTGTCTGTACTTTTCAAAGACCTAAGGGAAAAGATGGACTGCTATGAAGGTGGGTGGGGTTTGTTCATTCAATTTGCAACAATATAGAATAGTGCTGAGAAGGTAATTGCCTTTGGTTACATAGTGATGGCTCTGAAGGTGTAGTATGCCTGTGAGAATTTGGTAACACAAGTTTTTTGATCAAGTTACTGTGCCGGTTAAGTGACTAAATCTACTAGTCTTTTATGCTTTTTCTTTTTGTAGTCTGGTAGCATTTTATTAAAACTTTCAGCCTTTTAAGATTTCTGCAACTTAGCAGATGTGTCTTAAGATCTTGAAAAGCACAAGGTTTCTTAAGCAGCACATGCCACTAACTGGTGAGTAGGTCTTTGTCACTTCATTGAGTGAATTGAATCTCTGGTTGGGCTTGTTAGGCTTACTTGGAAATTAAATTTCCTGTTCAGACCTTGAAAGTGAGAGTTTGCAAGCTTTTTCAGTGGGTTAATCTGATGTGAAATTTCTTAGAACTCATTTTGGAATGGATTTTCACATCTGTACTAATTTCTTAAATTTTTTAGCACTACAGGGAAGATCTGTTCTTTGAAACAGGTGTATGAGAATGGCTCAAGTGGGAACATACCACAAGGCATGTATTATCGTAAACTAATTTTCAAATTACCCTTTTTTCCTTTCTATGTTCCCGGTACCTGTGGATCGACTCATTGGTGATTGTATCGACGAACGTTGACTACGGAACCTTCTAAAATATTTACTTAACACACATGGACATCAACTACATATAATGAACTGTTAATTACTGTTCCAATAGCGTACTGAGCGCTTTGGGCAGGGAGGTGCTGGGCCTGTGGGTGGACAGGGTCCTAGAGGAATGGGGCCTGGAACTCCAGCAGGATATGGTAGAGGGAGAGAAGAGTACGAAGGCCCAAACAAAAAACCCAGATTTTAGATGTGATATCTAGGCTTTCATTCCAGTTTGTTTTTGTCTTTTGTTTAGATACCAATCTTTTAAATTCTTGCATTTTAGTAAGAAAGTTACCTTTTTATGGATGTTAGTAGTTTATTGACCTAATATTTGTAAATGGTCTGTTTGGGCAGGTAAAATTATGTAATGCAGTTGTTTGAAACAGGAGAATTTTTTTTCCTTATTTCCTTTTTTTTTTTCCCTTTTTTTACTGTATAATGTCCCTCAAGTTATGGCAGTGTACCTTGTGCCACTGAATTTCCAAAGTGTACCAATTTTTTTTTTTTACTGTGCTTCAAATAAATAGAAAAATAGTTATAATATTGATCTTCAACTTTGCCATTCATGCTTCTATGCACATTAGGCTAGGTATTACATCGAAAGCATGCGAGTGTCTAGGTCTTTGAATGGCATACGCCATTTCTGGGAAATGTATTTGGAGGCTGAGTATTGCTTTCTACAGATAACTGCCCCCTTTGTTTTAAAAAGAAGAAATGCATATTGAAGTAGTTTCATGATGTGTTTGGCATTATATAGGAAGCACACTGGTGCTAAGTATTTTTAAAATGGTTATGTAAGCAAAGCTGAACTGTAAATCTTAATTCAGGATTATGTATTAAGATTGTGGAATGGGTGTAAGACAATTAGTAGGGGGTGAAAGTGGGTTTGATTTAAATTGATCTTTTATGGCCCTATGATCTATCCTTTACTTGAAAGCTTTTGAAAAGTGGAAAGATCATTTTGTTGCATTTCCCCATTTCTTGTTTTTAAAAGACCAACAAATCTCAAGCCCTATAAATGGCTTGTATTGAACTTTTACATTTGAATTAAAGATTGTTAAACATGAAGCCTTTTCATGTATTCAAGTGATTTATAAAGATGGGGTGTAGTCTTAAAAAATTAAACTTGAAGGTAAGAAGGTCTAGTAACTGGGTTGGGCGTGGTGGCTCATGCCTGTAATCCCAGCACTTTGGGAGGCTGAGGCAGGTGGATCACAAGGTTGGGAGCTCAAGACCAGCCTGGCCAACATGATGAAACCCTGTCTCTACTAAACATAAAAAAAGCTGGGCGTGGTGGTGCGCGCCTGTAATCCCAGCTACTCAGGAGGCTGAGGCGGGAGAAACACTTGAACCCGGGAGGTGGAGGTTGCAGTGAGCCAAGACTGTGCCACTGCACTCCAGCCCAGGCAACAGAGCGAGACTTTGTCTCCAAAAAAAAGGTTTAGTAACTGAAGTAGGTTTAGTTATGTATACATTTGTACTCTGTAACTTCTCCTTGTGCTACTTCTGTTGAGCAAAATCTGTAGGACTATAAAAATCTATTGGTTCTCATCTAAGAGCTAGTGGTGACTGTAAATGACAAATAGGGTTGCAGATAATCATTCTTATTTTAAATTCGTTACCTTGCTTTTACATAGTTTCCTTTTGATGTAGCACTAAATCTGGGGAGAGTTGTTCATGCTACACAGTACAAATATCCCTTCCTCCCACCATAAAGGCTTGGAATGTTTCCATGGTGTTGTCAGTTAATTGTCAACTTCATCAAACCCCCTTCCATTAGAACAAGAGACTTTGACTATTAAAGTAGATGGTTTATTGTTGCCTGTTAGTATAATGGGAGCCTGATTTCTCATGTAAATGTTAGAGGAATAACTTCCTAACAGTAGTAGGTAAGGTAACTGAATGGTTTGGCTTTGTTCTTAGTTACGTTCCATTCAGAGCTGTATATTATAGAACTCTTACTATGGAATGTGTCTTCCTCCTTTTCACCTCTGTTCTTGGTGCTAATTGGCAAAAGAAAAATTCTAAGTCAAACCTTTGTTAACATGCTGAAGTTTAGTATTGTGCCTGTGTACAAAAGGAGACCTATTGTTGGAACAATCTGAGCACTTTCTGCATAGGAAACGGGATAATGAAAGTAAAACACTAGTGTATAAAAGCATCTCACTAAATTCTGGTTGTATGACTGACAGGTACATGGTGTGCTAATAAGGGAGACAATCTCATTAGAAAATAATGCTCATTATTTGTGTTCACCAGCACACTCGGGAATAAGAGTAGTTTTACCATGATTATATCTATAAGGAAGTTTTGTCCCAAAACAGGTTAATTGGTAATACATAAGAGATTTTCTGTATGGAAACTGGGTCTTGATTTGAAAGGAGTCCATTACCGTTTGGTTGAATTATATAGTAGGGACTCTACTGAAGACAAGAAAATAAGGGGTGTTCATGGGACACCCATAGAGGGTGAACTTTGAATGTGTGTGGGTGGGGGCTGGTGGGGAAATGGGAAAATCTGCCTATAAAATTAATGTTTCAGTTTATTTTTCAGATTACATGCCTTTCTTTATAAGGGATGCTGGCACAGACCCCTAAAATAAGCTTTTGGTAGTACTGTACCTTTGAAGGAAGAGTGGTGAAGGATGCTAATGGATAATCTCCTGAAAGTTGTGGCTTTTGATACCCTTACTGTGGACTGTAGAATTGCTAAACGTTGTTTAGCAAATGATGTTGCTTAGTTTCAAATGACATTTGACTTTTCATCACTGAAACAGCAATGTACCCAGGGTTGTAAGCTTACTCAAATAGACTTTGAATAAGTCTTCAATGTATATGATAGTTTTTAGCTTAATGTGAATTTAAATCATCCTAAGTAGTTTCCTAAAAGTCGATCTGAAACTTGGGGTGGGAAAGGGGAGGTAGTAATTTTGGAGTATTAGCCATTTTTCTCATTTAGAGAAACCACTTGTCCCCATTTCCTCTTCTCCACTTTCTCATAATTTTGTTTTAAGAGGAACACTGGTTTTTTATACTTTCTCCTAATCTTTAAAAACTTCATACTCTTAAGACCCTAGTGTATTTAATAGGTATTTTATAAGCATAGCCCATTGGCTCATGTTACTGAGTGAAATCATAATCCTCTTTGCTTAGAACATTAAACTCCTAAGAAACTCCTACTACAAACCCCACCACTCTATAGATGTATTATTCCACTAATAGAAACAGCTAAAAAATTGGGAAACTGTAATGTTACGCCTGTGCAATTTTTAAGTGGCATATCATGGCAGATTAAAATTTAGATACTTGGCTTTTCTTGGGCAAGCCACTTAGTTGTGGCGGAATGTTTTCTGGTGTTCTTGGACTGCAATTATGCACTATTAAAGTAGTGGCCTGCTACATAACTGCATTTAGCCAGCATTTCTGCAGTGCGTAACTGTGAGGAACGTAGTACCGCAAATGGCAATGGACATTAGGACCCGGATGTAGTATTCCTGCTTGCTCCAAGATTCTCATTGCCGACTGCATACAGGTAGGTAACAAGCAATATAATCTAACTTGGTGACTTGCTATGTACTTTTATTCCGTGGGCATTCTGGCATCACACTTCTGACGATGAAATTACAGTGCAGCACCTAACACTTGTATGGTAAAGTTAGCTTACATCAGAACTGTGTGGGTGTGGGGTTAGAGCTGTAATTTGTGAGGCAGAATTCAGTGCTGTTGCAGTTCTCAGATAAAAAGTGCAAACTTGATTTCTTTGGTATATCTGACTCAGTTGTGTGGTTTCCTTTAGTTGCATTGTAACTCAAGATAACATGAAACAAACACATCAGTGGTGTGGGGGAGAGGGAAACAAACTATACTTGGGAACTAAGGTGCTTTTAGCACCTTGACCATGGACTGCATAGCATGTGATAATTAGTCTCTATTGAATAGCAAACTGACCTGCCCATAGGTTGGCAATATCAGTAATTTCAGTATGCAATCTTGGTAATTCTGCAAGTTCAGTTGAATTAAAAGTACAGATTTTTTTGTAATGTGATTTAAGATTTTTAAAAACATGGGCTTCATGAAAACACCTTTGTTACTAACTTGGGCTTAGATGGGAATCTAACATGAGTAGTTCAAGTTACGGGACTTTCTAAATATGTCTATACTCTAAACGTGGGGGAAGGTGGTATGGAACATTGACTTGACTACAGTTGAATACATGTTGGGAGTCATTCCCAATCATAAGACATCGTCGTTTCTGTAGGATGACTGCATATGTTCAGAGTAGCTTTTTTTTGAATTTGGTTTCCTTAGCTTTAGGGATGTGATGTTACAGTCCAAAATGTTTACAAGAAAACCTAAGTCTTCAAAAGCATTTCCTTCTGTTGCTTAGGACTTTGCATTAACTGTTGTTCCAGACCTCAATTCAACTTTTTGGTCTCTGAACTGGTTTTTAGCTAGCATGAATGAGAAACAGCTTTCATGTATAATGTTTCTGCTCTGTAACTGGAAAGTGGTTTACTCTACATAAATGCTGATGAAAACTTTATGACTGAGAATTTTCTGTGTATCAAGAAAAAGAGCTTGCTCGTTGGCAAGCAATTCACAAGGTGGGGACAGACTTGTATTTTAACATGTAGTCCATTCAAGCAAACAACTTTGGACTCTTCTGATAGATGAAAGAACAAATGATGACTAGTTTAGCCTCTGCATATCCATAATGTAATGCAGATCAAGTATAATGCTCAGTATTAGTGACATGAGTATCACTAAATTACATAGAACCCTGATGGGGTTTCCTGTGTCGTAATCCATTAAATCGGTGGCCAGTGCTTGCTGCCGTGGTTTAGTGATTGGGTGTTAGAAATAAAACAGATCTATTTCTTATCAGTTAGTAACAATTTTTAAAGAATGTACTTGGCATAATATATGGACTTCAGGAACTTCATTGGGGTGGGGGGTTAATTTTGCTTTATCCTGTACACTTTAAGATTATTAGGCTTTTGCATTTCAGAATGAGAAACTTGTGATGCTAGTCTGTTCTTACTAGCTTTAATTTGTATGTAGCTATGAATTATGAATCTTAGTGCAGTGGATTAAAAGAAAAACAACTCAAAAAGCTGGGAATTAAGTGGGTTTCAGTAATAATGCTATACCGAGGTGCTTGCATTGTATTTCATAATCTTGTTACAAACTGAAATTCGTTTTAATGAGAGCAGTCTTGGGTTCAGAGGTGTGATGCCAGAATGTATTTTCGTACTGTTAGGCCCTTGGAACAGATACCGGTGCTTTCTGAAAGATGAAAGAAACGCAGTGGGTGCTCTTCATGCAAGGTTGCAAACCTACCAAGAATGCATAATAGTCTCACTTTTCCCCAGTAAAGAGATGTGTGTGACTAGTTTTGGACTTTTAACTTTAAAGGGGGTTGCATGTCTCCTATTGTTAATCATTGTCAGCTGCAGTGACATGATCCACAGTCCTGCATTTACTGCCTTTCCCTTAATGATATTGGACAGGTTTTAGAGAGCCAGGATGTTGGTCTGGGCCTTTATTTGGTTTTGGCTTTAGCTGATAATGTTTCAGTGATGTCAGCTAGTGCAGTTCTCAAATGGCTGCCTATTAGGGAAATAATTCAGAGGATTTGACTGCTCCTAATCATCTGTCATTGCTGCTAGATAATGATTGGCAATTTTTAAGACTCAACTGGAAATCTCAACAGTTGCTGGTAAACCATTAACCATAAAAATACTGCTTTTGAACACCAGTGCTGAAAAAAAGATTTATTTTTTTATTTTTATTTTTTTGAGAGTGAAAAAGGGGCTGGACGTAGAATAGGATAATCTGGAGAATGGAGGGGGGAAGAATGCAAAACGATATAGTATCCCTTATGGATGGTACATGTGCAACAGGGAACTCTTATTTCATATGCCCTTTGCAGTAATCATACAGGGAGGAAGAAAAACCTGGAACTTGAATGAAGGCTGATCTTTGTTTTGTGCACTGTGGCCCTGCCAGGCATATAGTGAAGGTGAATGTCTTCTCCCTCAGAAAAACTTGGTTCCTTGCTGTCCCAGTAAGACATAGCTTTCCTGCCCTAACTCTAAAACTCAGTGAGGACTTAGATGGGAAAGAATGAGGTAAATACAAAGGATTGCAGGATAACAACTGCAGCATTGGGTACTGTGGGAAGGGGGATTGGACAGTATTGGAGGACTCCTGCTGAAGGTGGTCAGCCCGCCTGACAATGGAAGATAATACTTGAATGGGGAGCAGGGTATGTGCTTTCATATGAAAAAGCTGATGTTAAAACTCATTTGGCAAGGTCAACGTTGTCACATACCTTCACATAAGGGATAGTATATTTTGGGTTGCAGTCAAACTTCATTGTGCTCAGACTGGTGAAAATAAGAGTTAGGCTTTTACATTTTAAAGAAAACACAGTTTTCATTCTTATTCAGGTGTCTACTTATTTTATGTAAGAATAATTTTAGATTCCCCACCCCCCGATCCATCAAGTTTCTTTCTATTTTTTTATGCTGTAACTTACCCCCCAATCTTTATCTCTGGAATTTTACTCTTTAAATTTTGAAGTTGACTAGCATTTTCAAACCTTTATTTTATACCCTTGTCTTTCATACTAACTTTTTATTATTATTCTTTAGGTAAGAATAATTGATGTTGGCTGATATTGGAGTGCTTGTTCACATGAAGTAAGTTGCCTTAGAAATCTTAACCCCTAGAGGCAACTTAAAAGAAATTTAAATTTCTTCTTCTAGGTATTTGTGGTGAAACTTTATTATTTGAGGTGTTTGCCTTTTCTAAGATAATATCCCTATATTTTTGTTTGAAAATAGGGCTGTATGTGAGAAAGCAGGTGAGAGGCATTATTATAAAAATGTCAAAAACAATAGAATTCAGAAGAGGTGGATAGTATGTAACAGTCATAGAAGAACAGAAAGCTTGACTTAAGGGGAAAGGCCATATTTTCAGTACTCTAAATTAAATTTTAGACCCCATCCAAAATCCCCATGATTCTTTTTCTTTACTTACACTCTAAAGATGTAAAGAAAATGTAGAAGGCCAGGTGTGGTGGCTTTATACCTATATTCCTAGCACTTTGGGAGGGAGAAGTGGGAGGATTGCTTGAGCCCAGGAGTTAGAGATGAGCCTGGGCAAAATGATGAGATCATGTCTCTACAGAAATTAAAAATAACCAGGTGTGGTGTATGCCTGTGGTCCCAGTTCCCATGGAGGCTGAGGTGGGCGGATCGCTTGCTCCTGGGAGGTTAAGGCTACAGTGAGCTGTGATCCTGCCACTCTGTTGCAGCTTGGGTAACAATGAGATCCTATCTCAAAAGAAAAAAAATGAATAGAATCTTAGGGTGGGCCATGTCTTAACAATAGATCACTGATTGGAACCCATGCCAAAAAAGTTCATACTATTTAAAAAGTAAATGTAATAGCTAAACCTATTAACTTTAATTTTTTTTTTCATTATAGGTAGATAGATACTTCTCAAGATACCACACAGCGTGAGCCAACCAAGGAGGGAAACCACAAATTGTTAGACTGACAGCGTGTCTAGGTAAGTTGAATGATTCTTAGTCTGTTACACTGTCTTCAGAAAGGCTCTTAGTGGTACAAAATGACAATATGAGTGTGGGAACCATTAATTACTTTTTTTTTTTGAGAGAGGTTGAGACAGAATTTTGCTCTTGTTGCCCAGGTTGGAGTGCAATGGCGTGATCTCAGCTCACTGCAACCTCTGCTTCCTGGGTTCAAGCTATTCTTCCTCAGCCTCCTGAGTAGCTGAGATTACAGGCATGTGTGCCACCATGTCTGGCTAATTTTGTATTTTTAGTTTTGCCACGTTGGCCAGGCTGGTCTCAAACTCCTGACCTCAGGTGATCTGCCCACCTCAGTCTCCCAAAGTGCTGGGATTACAGGCTTGAGCCACCCCCACCAGACCCATTAATTAAAATTAATGCCATATATTTTGATAAGATTTCTTTGGTATTAGGGAGTTCACTTGACTGAGAATTTGATAGCTCTGATTCTTGTATCCTTTGGAGTAATCATACCCTTTAATTAGCAGGATCAGGTGAGCTGTGTCCAGAAAACCAACGAGGAGGAGTGCAAGGAGGAATGAACAATGTATTTCTCACTAATAAAGACATTATCTTAATTATCCTTTGGTTTTGTTTTTATTAGTACTCATTTATTTTCTAGAATTTTCCTGACTTGTTTTATTCAGAGTGACGTTTAATTTTTAAAAACGGTCTGCATTACAGACACAGAACCAGATTATAATACAGGATCCTATTGTGACTGTTTGGCAGTGTTACTTTCGATCTCAATTACTGATCAGTTTTTATGGCCCTTTTTAGATACTTGCCTTCACTCTGTAATTTTTTTTTTTTTTTGAGATGGAGTCTTGCTCTGTTGCCAGGCTGGTGTACAGTGGTGCAATCTCGGCTCACTGCAACCTCTGTCTCCCAGATTCAGGCTATTCTTCTGCCTCAGCCTCCTGAGTAGCTGGGACTACAGGCATGTGCCACCACACCCAGCTAATTCATTTGCATCTTTAGTAGAGTTGGAGTTTCACCGTGTTCATGGTTTCAGTCTCTTGACCTCATGATCCGCCTGCCTCGGGCTCCAGAGTGCTGGGATTATAGGTGTGAGGTGAGCCACTGTGCCTGGCTATAATTTTTTTTCTAAAATGAGCATGTTACTAATACAGCAGTTACTGCCTACATACCTTTCCTTGATTGGATTTCAGACATAATAGCATTTGGTATTTCCAACTTCTCTATGTACAAAATTATATAATGGTTATGGGATAGTCACACATTGCTTCACAAACAAGCCTAGTCAAATAATATGGTAGTGTATCCTCTTACCTGCAACCATGGTCAACCGCAGTCTCAAAGTTAATCAAGTTTTAAATTACGTGCAGTTCTGAGAGGCATCTTGTCTTTCCCACCTTAGATGGGATATAGGTGGGAAAGTTGGATACAGCATATCCATGCTGTATATGCTACCTGTCATCCCAAAAAAATGGCCATGTAGGCTAGGCTAGGCTTTGGTACTATTTGTGGTTTTGGGCATCCATTGGGGGATCTTGGAATGTGTCTCCTCACAGACAAGGGAGGACTGCTGTGTTCCGGTTGCTGTAAGTAATGATGAAGGGCTATCAATTTCTCAAAGTCAAAATTGGATATGCAGTGTGATCTAGGTATTTTTTGAGAATATCTAAATGTAAGGAAAATCTTGAATTGACTATAAAAGCTGCAATAAAAATTGTAAGTTAAATGATCTGTCCACTCTTGGAGCCCTTATACTAAAACTTGCCAAGCTGTTAGTCTCACACCAATTTTTTTTTCCAAGACAATCACAAAGGAAGGGTTGAGGTACATCATCTGCTCATCCCATGAAATTTGTTTTGAGGAGCTGTGTACAGTTAATCCCAGGAATGAGACCAAGATATGTTCAGTTTTTTTTTTCATTCTGTTTTTGAGACAGTTTAGCTCTTGCTGCCCTGGCTGGAGTACAATGGTGCAATCTGGGCTCAACACAACCTCCACCTCCTAGGTTGATGGAGTTCTGCCTCAGCCTCCTGAGTAGCTGGGATTACAGGCATTTGCCACCACACCTGGCTCATTTTGTGTTTTTAATAGAGAAGGTTTCTCCATGTTGGTCAAGCTGGCCTCGAACTCCTGACCACAAGTGATCCACCCACCTTGGCCTCCCAAAATGTTGGGATTACAGGCATGAGCCACCCTACCCAACCATACTTTGCATTTTTAAAATAATAGATCAGCTACACCCAAATCGAGTTTTGTTATTGTTATTGTTGCTCGATTCTGTTAATACTTAGTTTTCCTACCTGTGGCTCTGAAGCCTTGTAGATCTTAAGGCAAAAACAATATAACAGTAGGTTATAGTGGTTAGGGGTATATATATGAGGTCATACTACCAGAATTAATACATTATTTCTGCAGTTTGCCTAGCTGCATTATCTGGCAAGTTTCTTTAGTTGTTTGCTCATCTGTAGAACACCTTTTTCATAAGGTCATTGAGATAGGAAATGATGCAAAAACATTTAGCAGTGCCTAAAGGTGCAAAAGGAGCACATGGTATTTTCCAAGTCTCTCTACCAGTGACCGAGGTTCACAGGCAAAAAGGATATTCCCTTAGTATACCATGTAATTAGAAAAGCCTGAGTAGCAGTTTGATAGCAAGGCAGAAAATTTCATATGATGGAGTCCATAGGGGACAATTAGTAACAAAGCCTGCTACGAAAGGAATGGAAGCCCCAGGAAGGCCATTTATTTGTTGTAAGTTTACTTAACCTCAAATGATAAGAATTAAATACAAGGATTGCTGCTTAGCAGGGTTGTTGAATAGTTTGTATATTAAGTACTTGAGGGCAGTACTTAGGTGTTCTAAAATAATGGTCTTTAAGGATGGAGAGGCCTAGAACTTAAAACATGGCAAAATCCACATTTTAACAAAATAGTGGGCACATAATGTTTTGTATGTAAAACAGGTTTAGTTGTTAACAGACTTGAAAGAAGCAGCATAAGCACTATTGATGTAATTGAAAGATTGAGAGGAAAATAAATTGTGGAAAGAAGACACATAATTGGGGAAATACTCCATAATAACATTGTTAACGTTGTAATACTTGCCAAACTACAGATTCAACATAATCCTAGCTGATTTCTTGAAATTGATAAACTGATTATGGAATTCACATAGAATTGTAAGAAACCCAGAATAGCCAAAACAATCTTGAAAACAAATCTTGAAGAACAAACTTGAATTCACACTTCTGATTTCAAAACTACAAAGCAATGGTAGTCAAGGCTGTTGTACCAGTACAAGCATAGAAATAGATTAATAGAGAATAGAATTAAAAGTCCAGAAATAAGCACATATGGTCAACTGATTTTTGTCAAGGGTTCCAAAATTGTCCGATGGAGAAACAGTGGTCTTTTCAATAAGTGGTTCTGGGAATCTGGGTAGCCACATGCAAAAGAATAGTTAGACCCCACCTCACACCATATACAAAAAATTAGCTCAAAATGGATCAAAATCCCAAATATAAGAACAAAAGCTATAAATATTGCAACTGATAAGTGACCTGTATGTAGAACATAAAACTCATGCCTGTAATCTCAGCAGAGGCTGAGGCAGGAGGATCACTTGAGGCCAGGAATTCAAGACTATCCTGCATAACATGGCAAGACCGTGACTCTACAAAATATTTTAAAAATTAGGTGGGTGTGGTGGCACACGCTTGTAGTCCCAGCTACTCAGGAGGCTGTGGTGGGAGGATCACTTGAGCCCAGAAGGCTAAGGCTGCAGTGAGCTGTGATGGCATCACTCATTGCACTCCAGCCTGGGTGGCAAAGCAAGACCCTGTCTCAAAAAAAAAAAAAACACTTAAAACGTAGGCACTGATGCCTGTAATCCCAGCACTTTGAGAGGATGAGGCAGGCAGATCAGTTGAAGCCAGTAGTTCAAGACCAACCTGGCCAATACAGTGAAACCCTGACTTTACTAAAAATACAAAAAATTAGCTGGGCGTGGTGGCTGGCACCTGTAATCCCAGCTACTTAGGAGGCTGAGGCAGGAGAATGGCTTGTTGTAAGCCAAGATTGCGCCACTGCACTCCAGTCTGCACAACAGAGCAAGAATCCGTTTCATTAAAAACAAAAACCACATAGGCAAAGAAGATGTATAGATATTTCTCATGGAAGATGAGCAAGTGGTTAATAAGTACATGAAAAGATATTAGACTTTATTAGTCATCAGGGAATTCTATCAAAACCACTTTACACTCACTAGAAAGGCTAGAATCAAGGCCGGCCTTGGTGGCTCATGCTTGTAAACCCAGCACTTTGGGCAGCCAAGGTGAGTGGATCACTTGAGGTCAGGAGTTGAGGCCAGCCTGGCCAACATGGCGAAACACTGTCTCTACTGAAAATACAAAATTAGCCAGGCCTGATGGTGCATGCCTATGATTCCAACTACTTGGTAGGCTGCAGCAGGAGAATCGCTTGAACCTGGAAGGCAGAGTTTGTAATAAGCCCAGATCGCGCCATTGTGCTCCAACCTGAGCAACAGTCTCAAACAAAAAAAAAAGGCTAGAATAAAAAACTCAGAAAATGTTGGCAAGTATATGGAGAGTTTGGAACCCTTATACACCACTGGTGGAAATGTAAACTGGTGGAGCCATGCTGGAAAACAGTCTTGCACTTTGACAAATCATGAAACAGAGTCACCATGTGACCCAGCAATTCCAGTGCTCAAGAGAAATGAAAACATATTTGCTCAATAACTTGTATGCAGATATTTAGAGCATCATTAATAATAGCCAAAAGGGCCAGGCTTGGTGGCTCACATCTGTAATCCCAGCACTTTGGGAGGCCAAGGCTGGAGAATGGCTTGAGCCCGAGAGTTTGGGACTAGCTAGCCTAGGCAATGTGGTGAACCCCCATCTCTACAAAAAATACAAAAATTAGCCGAGCATGGTGGCACTGTGCCTGTAGTCCCAGCCACTCAGGAGGCTGAGGTGGGAGGAGCACCTGAGCCCAGGAGGTTGAAGCTGCAGTGAGCTGTGATTGTGCCACTGCACTCTAGCCTAGGTGGCAGAGTGAGACCCTGACTCAATAATAATAATGATAATAGCTAAAGGATAGAACCAACTCAAATGTCCATCAACTGATGAATGGATAAACAAAATGTAGCATATCCATACAAAATATTAATCCATAACAAGGAATGAAGTACTGATGTCACAACATGAATAAACCTTGAAAACATGCTAAGTGAAAGAAACCAGTCACAGAAGATCACATATTGTATTCACATGAAATGGCCAGAACAGGGAAATTACAGAGACAAAGCAGATGAGTAGGAGTGTCCAAGAGAGTGATGGGAAATAATAGGTAGATCATAGCTGAACAATGCAGGGTTTCTTTTTGAGGTAATGAAAATAATCTAAGGCATGGTGGCTCACACCTGTAATCCCAGCACTTTGGGAGGCTGAGGTGGTTGGGTCACCTGAGGTCAGGAGTTCAAGATCAGCCTGGCCAACATGGTAAAACCCTATCTCTACTAAAAATAGAAAAATTAGTCCGGCTTGATGGTGAATGCCTGTAATCCCAGCTACTTAGAGGCTGAAGCACTAGAATCACTTGAACCCAGCAGGTCAAGTTTGCAGTAAGCCAAGATTGTGCCACTATACTCCAGCCTGGGCAACAGAGTGAGTGAGACTCCATCTCAAAAAAAAAAAAAAGAAAATATTCTAAAATTGAGTGGTGATGGATGCACATATCTGTGAATACACTGAAACCTTTAAATTGTATAAATGGATGAATGAACTGTTAGATGTGTGAATTATATATATATATACACACACACACACACACACACACACATATATTTATTTATTTTTGAGGTGGAGTTTCGCTCTTGTTGCCAGGCTAGAGTGCAATGGCACGATCTCGGCTCACCACAACCTCCGCCTCCTGGGTTCAAGTGATTCTCCTGCCTCAGCCTCCCAAGTAGCTGGGATTACAGGCATGTGCCACCATGCCCGGCTAATTTTGTCTTTTTAGTAGATACGGGGTTTCACCATGTTGGTTAGGCTGGTCTTGAACTCCTGACCTCAGGTGATCCACCTGCCTCAGCCTCCCAAAGTGCTGGGATTACAGGCATGAGCCACTGTGCCCGGCGTGAATTATACTGAAAGATTTATTTAAAAAGACAGACTTCGGGAGTGGTGTAAGAAGAGGCCTTGGCCAGATGTGGTGGCTCATGCCTGTAATTCGCTTTGAGAGGCCCA
>PVKP010031546.1:0-26867 GCA_004027715.1 Plecturocebus donacophilus | reverse complement strand
CCCCACACCACACCCCATGTCCCCCCACACCACAGCCCATGTCCCCCCCACACTACACTGCAGGACTGAGTGGGTCAGTGCAGGAAGAGGGCTGGGCGCTCACTCAGTAAGGGGTGGCTCTCAGGTCAGGTCCAGGCAGAGGTGTCTTGGGGGCCCCAGGAAGAGCAGGGCACCTGCTCACCTGCTCGGGGCCACCCACAGCTCACCCGGTCAGGTTACTGCTGGGAACCACATTGGCTGACTGAGATCATCGAAAGAACAGTTTTCTGGGAGAATCTGGTTTGGAGCTGAGGCGCTAAAGAGGCCTGTGTCGCTGCTGTGCAGGGTCCACCCAAGGACGGTGTGGGAGCAGCTGCTGTCCTCAGGGCAGGGCGGGGCTGTCAGGACCGGGGCTCAGAGCAGAACGCTAGAAGATAGTACAGTTTGGATGTTTGTCCCCTCCAAAACTCATGTTGAAAGGTAATCCCCAGTGATTGGGGATCACACTGGTTTGAATCTTCGTGGTGGGTTCCTCCTGAATGGCTTGGACCACCCCCGTGGTGGTGAGTGGGCTCTCGCTGAGTTCTCCTGAGATCCAGTCGTAACAGTGTGGCGTCACCTCCTCCCACCCCCAAACTCTCACTCACACCTGTGTTTGCCATGTGACGTGTCTGTTCCACCTTCTCCTTCTGCCATGATTGGAAGCTTCCTGAGGCCTCCCTGGAAGCCATGCAGACACCAGCGCCTTGCTTCCTGTGAGGCCCACAGAACCGTGAGCCAATTATATCTCTTTTTTTATAAATGACACAGTCTCAGGTATTTTTTATCTCAGCACAAGAATGGCTAAATGCAGAGGGGACACAGGAGACCCGGGAGAGGCTGATCCTGAGTTGGGGCAAGTGGGTGCTGGTCCCCCTCACACTCGCGGATGGCAGCCTGCAGTGGGTTGAGCAGTGGCCCCCAAAATATGTGACCAGGTCTTAACCCCTTAAACCTGTGAGTGTGACTTCATTTAGAGTAAGGGTCTTTGTGGATACTTATGGTCAGGATCTCGAGATGAGTTCACCCTGGATTTAGGATGGGACTCAAATCCAGTGACTTGGAAAGGAGAGGACATGTGGCTGTCCGACACACACGGGGGAGCCTGCATGAAGATGGAGGCTGAGGTTGAAGTGATGTGGCCACAAAGCCCAGGAAACCAAGGCCACCAGACACTGGAGGCGGCAGGAAGGATCCTCCTTCGGATGGTATAAGAGGTCCCCGCCTTTGGGGCTGAAATATTTGTGGGGCTTCCTTGGATTCGGGCCCATTATAGCCCAAGGAAGGAGGGGTAAACCTCCAAGGTGGATTCCACAGATGGGCAACGGGGCCGCTAGCTGAGAAAAAAATATTAAACACTGAGAGCAGAGGGAAGCCAGAGAAAACAGCAGCTCCTGAGGTGAAGCTCGGCCCTGCAGGGGTGCTGGGGAGGGGTAGCGGGGTGGGTCAGGGGCCCACTCAGCCTCCAAGCTCACTGGCCACTCAGCTCAGACCCCAACTCAAAGTACTGGGCAGGGGGTGCCTGTGTGTGCTTTGCAGGTGTGTGCAAGCCGGTGCGTGCAGGTCCACAGTCCCCGGAGGAGGTCCGGATCCCCCACCCATACCTTGGTGGGAACTGTCCTCACAGATGTTCAGCCAGGGCTTCCCGCTTCCCATCTGTAAACTGAAAAAAGGAAGAGCCTCCACTTTCCAGGCGTTTGCAAGGACTGAAAGGCGAGGGAATGAAGTCATGAGTACAGCTGCGGAAGGAGCTGAAGACGGGTGTGGCCACCTGTCGCCACCGCATCCTGGGTGGTGGGCCAGCACCGCCCCAGCCCCGGACACATGGGCAGGCATGGCGCAGGAATCTCCTTTCCAACAGCGGACGAGCTCCGCATGTCCTCACCCCCACCCCCAGCACTGTCAGGACCAAGCCTGAGAAGATCAGATGTGCTGGGATGAACGACGCAGCCCCCGGGTCAGACGCGAGTCCTCAGCCGAGCAGGGCCGGACAGCCCCTCCTGCTGGTGGAGACGCGGCCCTCCGTGCAGAGGAGTGTGTGTGCGCCTGCACCAGCTCAGGCTGGCCCAGTCCTTCTCCTAGAGAGCAAAGCGGGTATTCACGTAGCCAGATTAGACCCTGCCTCCTGGATGACAGGTGGGGCAGAGAGAAGCGCCCGAGGGGACACATCAAGCCTGCTTGTGCCTTCAGCCTCTCTGCCTCCCCTCACAGGTGACTGCAGCCCAGGAAGAGGCAGCCGTCTTGGTCAGAGTGTGTCTGTGCACCCATGCACACCCGGTCCCTGTGTGCACAGGAGGGGCCTCCATCCATTCAGCAGTGACCGGCTGTCTCAGAGCCATGTCTGGCAGTGAAAAGGGAAAGGCCTGGTTACTGGCACCCGCGCTCTCGGCCTGGGGTCTTCAGGTTGGGCGGGGCTGCCTTCCAACACACCTGGGACCCTTCCACACTGGCTTCCGCCCCATCCCCTCCCTGTTGCCTCTCCCCTCTGGCCACACAGCTTCCTATTCCAGGAGCAGGGACACAGCAGGTCCCTAATCACCCAGAGCCAGGAGACTGGGGAGCACCCTCGCACGTGCCAGACAGGGTCCTGAAGTCTGGTTAGAGGGGCCCCTTGGTCAGCACTCCCTGCTCGGAAGACAGCGATGTTGCCGTGAGATGCCCCTTCCTGGGCCGGTGCCAGCCCCACGTGTGGGGGAGGGGTGCTGCACAACGGGGCCTGGGATGAATGGGGCTCTGTGTGTGCAGGGTGGGGACCTGGGACAGCCCTGCGGCTGCAGCGGAGCCTGGTCCCCTCCCCCTCCACGCCTCTAAGGTGAGTGTGGTCTCTCAGTGTCTGCCCCGGGATGGAGGAGGCCTTCCCTATGGCCACAGCCAGTGCCGGGATAAGAGAGCATGACATCTGCTGCTTCCTGCCCAGGCCTCCAGTGACAGGTGCCATGGGGCTGAGACACGAGTGCTGGCTCCGGAGGCCCAGAGGTGCCGCTCATGCCCATGGCTGGGTCCGGCTGGCAGGACAGGCCTGTCTCAGTCACACAGCCTGGAGCCAGGAGGGAGGGGCTGCCTGTCCCTAGAGCAGGAGCCAACCCACAGGACGAGGTCCCCGCTGCATGCACTACCCACCTCCCTCCACGAGCCCAGGGTGCAGCAGAGCAGGACGCCCCAGGAAGCAGGGCCGTGGTCCTCGGGTGCCCTTGTCTACCGCTAGGCAGGAGGCAAGGGGACGCCGGGTGCTGTGGGTGAGGCCAGACTGCAGCTGGAGAGGCCCAGGCAGGACAGAGGGAGGCCAGTCCGCAGGTCGGGTTTCCCGATCCCCTTGGCTGGCATTGCTCCTCGAGAGGGGACAGCAGCCTCCCCGAGGCCTGATGCTGTCCAGGTCCGCCTGTCTGTGCAGCATGAAACCCTCATAGGATCTGGGAGGCTCCTGCTGTCCCAGGTGACACAGGCAGAGGCCTGGGGCAAGGCAGGAGTCACCGGAGCCAGGGTGACTCCCACCCTGGAGAGTCACCCTTGGGTCTACCCGCATCCCCGGGACACGCTGCCACCCTTCTCGTGAACCTGCTGTGATTTCTGATTATCAGAACAACTCTGAACGCGGTTTCAAATTCCCTGCTGTTCTCACGGAGCCTCCACAATCACCTCATCGAAGCGCAGCCCTCCAGGAGCCTCGAGTCCTGCTGCCCCAGGCCCTGTCTGGCTCTCGGGGAGGACTGAGCAGAAGCCAGTCGGGAGAAGCCTGTGAAGGAGGGAAGTTCTGCTCTGCCCTTCTCACCCGCCTCGGGCTGTGGACCACCCAGACATGGGGTCTGCCAGCCGGCACTGGATGTCCTCCCTGGCAGGGTTCTGGCCCTGGGCCCTGCTCAGGCCCTCAGAGCTTCTGTCTGTGCTCACGTCTGTGAGAGGCTGGACTCTGGCTAAGCCCCTGGTTCCTCTGGGATCCTAAAGCATCCACTTCCCCGAGGGACTCGCACGGCACTGGGAGAATGCGGAGGCCAGAGCAGAGTCCTGCCCCGGGAAGCCTGCTCCTGTCCCGGGACTGTGCCACCAGGGCCTCCAGAATCTTGGGGAGAGGGATGGGGCATGTTTGTTCCCTGTTGGTGAAGGTGCTTGGGAGTCGGCACTGCCTCACAAAGCCCTTGACCTACGTCGTGTTCGTCATTTTATTTTTTTCCTTCTGAGGGTTCTCATATTTAGCTTGAGGCCTGGCAAAAGCCAGATCCCAGGAAGATCATTTGAGCCCAGGAGTTCAAAACCAGCCTGGGCAACATAACAAGTCTTCACCTCTACAAATCGACTCATTAATTAAAGCAGTTTTCAAGGCCAGATCCACCCCCGCCCTTCACACCCTTCCAGGGGTCGCTCCCTTGAGACCTCCCGGACCACCAGGACAAAAGGAGACCATTACCCAGGACTCTTGAGTGTGGCAAGAAACTGCACACACACCTGCAACTCACGCAAGAAATATTGACCCCGCAGCTGAGAATTCCAAAAGGACACTGAGCTTCAGGCGTGGCTCGTACAGGCTCTTTCCTGACTTCTGCACTTTCTTTCTGCTCTGTTCCTTGGTTTGTGACAGCTTCACCTTTGGGTTGGCTTCCTGGAGACTTGAGGCCAGCCCCCAGGTCTTGACGCCCTGCCATCCAAGGCTACACTGTCCAATAGGGTGGCACTGGCTTCATGTGACTCTTGAGCACTTGAAATGTGTGTCATCTAAATTGGGAAGAGGTGAAACTTCATGCACAACTGATTGAGAAGACAATGTAAAAAAAAAAAATAGTGTAGGCCGGGAGCATGGCTCACACCTGTCATCCCAGCACTTTGGGAGGCTGAGGCGGGCGGATCACCTGAGGTCAGGAGTTCGAGACCAGCCTGGCCAACATAGAGAAAGTCCATCTCTACTAAAAATACAAAATTAGCCAGGCATGGTGGCACATGCCTGTAATTCCAGCTACCCGGGAGGCTGAGCAGGAGAATCACTTGAACCCGGGAGATGGAGGTTGCAGTGAATCGAGCTTGGGCCACGGCACTCCAGCCTCAGCAACAAGAGTGAAACTCCATCTTAAATAAAAGAAAAAAGTGTAAAGTTTTTCCGCAGTAATTTTTTAATTGATGACACATTGAAACCATCATGTTTTGGGTATATTCAGTTAAATAAAATATTTAAATTAATTTTATTTTTACTTGTTTTAATATGACTACTAGAAAATTGAAAATCATACATATGGCTTGCATTATGTTTTTATTAAAGCAGCACCGGTCTAAGTCAAGAGAGAGAGGGTTCCTCCTCTCCAGGCATAAACGTGCACTGAGCACCGGGAAGTCCAACCTGAACCACTCAGTGTGGCTGAGGGAATTCTGTGATGCCCATCCCTGACCCAGTCACTGTGTGAAGAACTAGAAGGGTATGTGGAGTGTGGCCTTCAGCAGTCACAGCACACCTGGAGCCGGCAGTGGGCTGCCCCTGACCACCTTCCGTGATGTATAAGATGAGGCAAATATGGAGCCTGAGATGGACTGGAGGCAGGATAGATGCAAGGTCCCTGCATTCTGTTCTAATTCTCTGACAGTCTTCCTCCTGAGAGTTGGGTCTCAGGGCCCTGCCACTGAGTCTGAGCTGGCCTTAGTGACCCATCTAATCAATAGAACGAAGCAGAAGAGTTGACCTGGGACTCCCAAGCCTACGCCATGAGAAGTCTTGCAGCTTCCTCCCAGGACACCAAGAACACCCGTGCCTGGAGCCCACCCACCCTGAGATCACCATGCTTGGGAGGCCACACGTAGGTACCTGGCCAAGAAACGCAGGGGAGTCGAGCCATCCAGGTAATCCCACCGAGGCGCGACACGTGGAATGGGAGCCACGTGGCACACACAGCCCACCTGCGCTTTCAGATGGCTCCTGGCCCAGCTGCTGCCAGATCACAACCAAATGAGAAGATCCCCAAGAGAGAACGTCTCAGCTGAGTCTGATTAACTCGCTGAACCCCTACAGATAATAAATTGTTGCTTTAAGCAACTATGTATTATAGAATTTGGGACCGGAGTGGGATGTGCCGTTGTAATAGCCCTGGGGAATGGGCTTTGAACCAGGTGGCAGATGGAAGTTGAGAGGGCCAGGGACGACGTCCGGAGGAAGCTGGGAGGACAAGGAGGAAGAAGCCAGGAGGACAAGGAGGAAATTGTGATCAGAGGCTGGAAAAACCAAGGACCTCGTTATGCAGAAAAGTTTGGCAACACTGACCCCTGTAGTAACGTAGAAAACAGATAATGAACTTAATGAATTACTTGACTGATTGAGGACATTTCCAGGAAGAGTGTTGAATATTCCAACTAGCTTCTCTTAGCTACGTAGTATAACATAGAGAAGAGCTAAAATCAAAATATTCCATTTTCAGTAAATTCAGAAAAAAGTATTTTAAAAACCAGAATTTGCTGGCTTTATGATTAAGTTTATTCTTTGTTCCCAGGCCCTTCAGATGGCAAATGCTCTCAAAATAAAAAATAATCTTCAGAGTGAAGAATTTCTAATGGCTGGGGCTGTGAGAACCTGTACTGAGACTTGAGAAGATGTAAGGTGCGACTCATAAACCCTCTCAGCAGGAAAAAGGGCTTCTAAAAACCTCAGGGCACGTGAATCAGCAACCTGACGCCCAGCCCAGCAGAGAGAGGCCTGTCTTGGGGAGGATTGTGAGGACAGTTTTTGCCTGATGATGTGAATCCCAGAAAGATTCATAGGAAGTCCTCCTAGGAAGTACAAAGACATTTATTCTGCAGAAGCTATGTCCATTTGAGGGTACAGGAGGCCACTTGGTCCACGGAGGAATGCGTCCCTGGACCGCTGCTGGATGCCTGAAACCGTGGGTGGTGTCCAACCAGATTCCTGTTGATCAAAACATGTCTCTGCTCATGTGTTTCACCCACAAATGAAACACCTTTTCCACCTTCACTAAGCACTCATCACACACCGCGGCTGCACTTGCATCATGAAGTTTGAGATGCGAAAGCAAAACTAGAACAGATTTCTTTTTCATGCTTCACAATGTCCCAGAGAAGAGATTCGCTTTTACCGTAGATCTTAGCAAGCTTAACATACGATATTGTTTTCTTTTCTTATTAAGTTGAGAAACTTCCATCTTCTCACCTAAAGGAAGCACTGCATCGATTCTCTTTGTCATGTCAGAATTGCCAGCATCACCACCATGGTGCTTTGGGGCCATTATTAAGTCAAATAAGGGTTACTGGGACGCAAGTACTGGCGTGCCACGAGAATTCGTCTGAGAACCTAGAAGCTGCTAAGTGACTAACGGGAAGGGAGCATCTACAGCGTGGACCCTCTAACAAGGGAGTGATTCACATCCCAGGCAGGGTGGGGTGGGATGGCCAGAGACTCCATCACACTACTCAGAATGACCTGTGTTAAAACAAGAAGTGCTTATTTCCAGAGTTTTTCATTTGCTGTTTTCAGACCATGAGGGACCGTGGGTAAGAGAAAGCAGGCTGTTCACTGTGAAGATGGGATGACTTAGAGGGTGGGACTCGGAGCCCAGCAGGTGGAGCTGACCACCACAGAGTCATTCCTGAGGGGCAGGCGGACATGGCCCTGATCAGACTCCGGATTTCAGAATTGCTATGGGCCAGTGACAGCTACAGGCCTCCCGCTTCTCCCTTGTTGGCCAGGGTCATTGATCACAGTGTTCCCTGCCTCTATCACTAGTGCATGCCAGGCGTGTGAGTCTTCCGATTGAGGGGGATCCTATTAAAAACCCTGCCCTGAAGGTGGTGCCATACCTGAAGAGCCTCGTCTGCACCTGGATTTGATTTCTATGACAAGATCCTGGACCTGAGAATCTTTCTGAGCCGACTCTGTCTTGAGAGACTGCCTGATTAAAAAAAAAGACTCTGGATCTCAAGCTTAAGCCTGACGCCATAATGGGATGAGAGTCTGGGTGTCTTGGGCAGGAAGGGTGAGTGGCACAGCATGTGGTAAGAATGTAAATAATTTGTACCAGGGGTGGACTGTGGCCGTTTGAGGATGACCAGGAACACTTTGGGACTCCTCCCATCAAGAGGCAGGGGCTCAGCCCTCTCCCCTTGAGTCCAGACTGGCTTTCAGGGATCATTTCACCACCCACCATTCTACTTTCTGCCTTCTAATTCTAGGGACCTCAGAGAAGTGGAATCATGCCGTGTGTGTCCTTTGGGGACTGGCTGTGTCAGAACCAGGGTGTGGGCAGGGCTGGTTCCTTCTGGGGGCTTGGAGACGCTCTGTGTCTGCCCCTGACAGCACCTATTGGTGCTCCTCACGTTGTGACACCTCCTTGGGCATCACTCCTCATCACATGGCCACTTCCCATGTGCCTCTGTGTTCCTTCTTCTTACACACTCACCAGTCATTGGATCTAGGGCCCACCCTGCACCCAGGGTGATCTCATCCTAAGATCCTGCCTAATTATATCTGCAAACACCCTGTTTCTAGGTAAGGTCCCATTCTGAGGTGCCACGTGGATGTGAGTTTGGGAGATACCTCACCTTGCTATGAGCACCCACCATGCCCCACCCTTCCTTCTTCCATCAATCCTCCCATGTGGAAAGATTGGCACCATCCACCCCACTTTACAGATGGAGAAGTCGAGGGCAGGGAGGTGGGGGGACCTGCCCAGTCACCACACAAGCAAGTGACTGAGCCAGGCACAGAGCTCCGGCAGCCAGGCCATGCGGTTCCAGCGCTTCTCAGCCTCCATGGCCATTGGCTCTGCTGGTTGCCCCGAGTGCTACTTCATGGCGGACACAGCTGCCTGTGCCACAGCTGGACACCCCATGGAGGTGAAGTCCAGAGAAGGGTTGGGCAGCCCCTGGTTCTGGACACGGGAAAATAGACTCAGATTCAGACAGCTCCAGGCCATCTCTGCCCCTCTTCCTCACCAACACCTCCTCCCTCCTGTCTTCCTCCTCTCTGTGTGCTCACAAGCCCAAGGAGTATGTGTAGTATACACATGAGATGTGCACACACACGTCACGCTGTACAGACTCCACAGGCCCCACACACGTGCACATACACCATGCCATGCAACCCACAGCCCTGAACATGCCCCACACACAGGTCACAGGCAAACCCCCCACAGCCCCCACAGCCCTGCACACACAGGATCCCACATACACACATGTTGCACACTCAGGCCGTATACACACAGGCTCCCCACATACCGACCCTACACACAATCTGCACACGCAGGCCTCCACAAACACACTACACACGCAGGCCCTGCACACACAGGCACCACACACAGAGCCCACACACAACCTGCACACACAGGCTCTGCGCACACAGGCACCACACACACCTTGCACACACACAGGTCCTATACATAGCCCTGCTTGCACACCCCCTATGTGCACACACCCTGCACACCCTCTGTGCAGCCCCCAGAGCACCCGCCAACCACAGTTTCCCACCCCGGCCTTGATGGGGAGGCTCCCAGCAGAGCGTGTGCAGAGCGGCTGTGGGTGATGGACCCACCCTCTCTCCAGTACCTGAGGCTGCCCAATCTGAGCTCGTTTTTCCGCATCCAGAACCAGAGCCCCTACCACCACCGGCTCTACTTGGGATTCAGGAGAGTGGCCAAAAGCCAGGGCTCCAGGCGGTGTGCAGTTGCAGCCCAGGCCATGAAGCCACCGTGAAGTGACACTTGGGCCAACCCGCAGAGCCCAGCCACAGAAAGCACCTGCCGCGCTGAGAATGGAGTGTGCTGGTTCTGCCAGGAAAGAAGCCTGCCTGGGCATGCACAGCGGATGAGCTCACTGAGCGGTTCAGGGGTGACTTCAGTGCTAAAATAGCCCGCCTGTCTCCAGTCTCAGGGCCCTTCACCAGTCAGGAAAACAGGGCAGACGCCCAAAGGGCTGGAATAGGGGAGATCCCGCCTCTCAGAGAAAGACTTTGCACACCCAGGAGCCAAAGGGGCCAGCCCCACCCAGGCAGTGGCTCTCAGGCCACGCTCTGTGGACAAGGACCCCCGAGGGCATGGAACGCGCCGGAGGCCAGGAGCAGGGGACACACAGGAAATGAGGTCCTGCCCTGGGACCTCCAGTGGTTTCAGAGAAGGAAGCTTCCTCCTCGTCTGCAGCAGCAGAGAAGGGGGTGCATGCTTAGTGACCTCCCCATCCCCGAATCACCTGCTGGGGGCAGCCCCAGGAAGGGAAGCTGCCGAGCCTCAACCTCCCGGACCCCTCAGTTCAGCATCCAGCCTCTCCCTCCGGACTCCAGCCAAGCTCACAGCTGTTCAGGGACATGAAGAAAAGGGGTGAACTTGCCTGAACCCCTAGAGCCCACAGAGTCCTCAGGAGGCCCCAACAAACGGGGGCTACCAGGGCCCACAGGGCCTCCTGCTCTGGACACAACTGTGGCTCCTGCAGGGAGGACCTTTGTGTCCTCCTGTCTGTGTCTTCCTTTCCAGGGGCCGGATGGTTGACGAGATGACTGAGGTGTCCAGGGGGACCTCAAGGAGGCCCCTCATACTTCGGGGCAGACAGTGACATGCACCCACCTGGCCGGGGGCCACACCCCTAGGCAGCCATGGACCACGGTTCCCACCCCACCAAGCCAGCCCGGTGGTCAGTGTGTGCCGAGGGCTGAATGCAGGATCTACAGTCTTACCCTTCCATGCAGAGGGGGCTTCTCCCACAGGATTTCTAGAACCTTTCTCTGTGGGTGCCACTATGCCTGCCACGTGCCCTGGATGGAAGAGGCATCCAAGGACACAGACAGCCTCCTCCTGAACCCCGCAGCTCAGGACCCTCCAAGAAGTTGGAAGACCCTGAGGGCAGTGGAAGAGAGGGCCGGACAGACGACCCCAGAGCCCCACCACATGGAGGCATTGGTCCAGCCACCACCGGACCCACAGAGGCCACCTAGCATATCCTCATGTGTGGAGGATGCACAAACAGCAAGAGAAAACATTTTCTCTCATAAAAGGGCCCTTCGCACAACACCCTGGAGGCTGCACAGGGGAGAGGACGGCTCCCAGCCAGGAGGGTAAGGCCCCGGCTTCTGGCCACGTGGTCTCAGCTGTCCAGCTGCACAGCCTTCAGAGGGTCGCCTGGTCACCACAGCCTGGCTTTGCTCCCTTGTGAAACAGAAACCACAATGGCGGCATCACGGGTTTGCGGCCAGGGCTACGAAGCAGAATGTGACACCGTGTTCACTCACAGCCCACTCCACAGCCACAGGTGGACACGACCCAAGGGTCCCCAGTGGACAAATGGACCAGGTACCTGTGGCATGTGCATACAGCAGCATATCACTCAGCCTGAAAAAAGGAAGGAAACGCTGATGCATGTACAACCCAGAGGACGCTATGCTCAGTGACGCAAGCCAGTCCCCAAAGGACAGATACCACATGATTCCACTTACCTGGGGTCCCTAGAATCAGAAGGCAGAGAGAATGGTGGGTTCCAGGGCTACGGGGAGGGAGTGAATGTCTAATGGGGATCCAGTCTCAGGTTTGCAAGATGAAAAGGGTCCTGAGCTGGATTGGACAGTGGTGAAGGCTGAAGGACATTGTGAGTGTAGGAATACCATGGAACTGTCCTCGCAAGAAGGGTGGAGACGATACATTTGATACTATGGATGTTTTACCATCATTAAAAAGTATACATTTTCCATGTGTGTGTGTGAACTTTGCTGTGCGCATGCAAACGGTGCGCAGATGCCGCTGGTGCACTGAAAGGCCGGGACCCACGGAGAGGGCAGTGGGGAAGCAGCCTGCATCCCGGGGCTCCTGCCCACACACATGCCCTCCAGCCTCTCCTCCTGCTTCTGGACGACAGCTCCAGCAAAGCCAGGGCCGTTCCAGAAGCAGTGGTTTTCACAGAGTCTCTTTCCAGATGTCAGGAAGTCCAGCCAGTGCGAATCAGGCCCAGCTGGTGCCCAGGGCGCTTCTCCTCCCCCGGCTACAGCCCCATGTCCTTCCCTGGGACCCCAGCTCCCCAGTGATGGCATGGCCCTGGGGTCCTCCAGCCGTAGCAGGAAGATCTCTTGGGTGGGTTTTTAAGATGGCCCCAGTCTGGTCACCTCTGGGATGTGTTCTTGCCCCAGGGAAATGCTAACATCCGTGTCCTGCCACTCCGAAGTGCCTTTGGCTCCTAGGAACAGATTCATGCCTCACCTGGCAGCTCGGGCAGGCAGATGTGCCACAGACTGAGGGGTCTACAGGCGTGACACAGGTGAAGCTCTCTCGAGGGACTCCTGGTGAGCCCACCTGTCCCAGTGGCAGCGATTCTCCAACACAGGCTTCTGCCTGCCTCTCCTCTAGCCTGCAGGCTGGAGGCAGGTGGTGGTGAAAGCAGAGAAGCTGCCTCTGCCCCCTACGTGTCATGCGGGTAGGGGGCCCCTTTCCTCTGGGTGGCTCAGTGTCCACCACGCCTCCAGATTCTGGGCTTTGGCAGAACTTCAAGCATCAAGGGTGGCCAGGATGGGGCAAGAGCCTGGAGTCCCACAGGCAGTGGTTTGGGGGCACCCTGGGGCCTGGGGCAGCTCCTGCACGCAGCAGCCCTGACTCACTGCTTTCAGGGGCGGTCTTAGGATCGGGAGTCCACACAGGACTAAGGTACATTCAGCAACCCCACAGCTGCAGCCAGGGCCATGGTTGGCAGAGTCACAGCCACTGTAGCCCGCGAAGACATGCACGTTCTCCTCCCTAGACGTGCAAATGAATGACCTCACGCAACAAAAGGCACTTTCCAGACAGGTTAAGTTGAGGATCTCAGGATGGGAGATGATCCTGGAGTATCTCATTGGGCCCATTGTCATCAAGGAGTCCTCACGAGGGGAAGAGGGAGGCAGGCTATGAAGACAATGGGGTCAGAGAGAGACGGAGGCTGGGAGAGGCGGCTCGGCCAGCGTTGAAGACAGAGGAGGGGCCCTGAGCCAAGGAGGGCAGGTGGCTCTAGAAGCTGGAAAAGGCCAGAACACAATTCTCCCCTGGGAGGAGCCAGCCCTGCAGACACCCTGATGCCAGGAGTCCTGCCCCTGGAGCTGCAAGAGAGGACACTTGGGCGTTTCAAGCCCCTCAGGCTGTGACTAACCCAGGCAGCAGCGTGGATTCGTGCAGGTCCCCTAAAGGTGTGGCGGCATCCAGCGGAAACTGTGCAGGGAACTCTCTGTGCACGTTGCCACAGGGGACCCCAGAGGCCTGGACGACAGCCCCACATGGGAGCACACACACACAGGGCCGCGCCGGGGCCAGCGGTGCTTCCACACCCCAGGGCCAGCATCCTCACACGTGCCAGGGCTGACACATTTGTTTTGAATTACTCTGCTAAGAAGGTGGGGGCTGTGGCATATTAATAGCAGCTTCCAACTGAGCCCATTCTAGCTGGTACAACCACACTGGAAAAAATGATCTGCGGCGGCACAGGCCAGGCTTGCCGTCACGGCCCGACAGGCATGAGCCCCGTTCGCCCGCCTGCAGACAGGCCTGTCATCACGAGACACCGTTTGCAAGACGTTATGTCAAGCACCTCTCACTGATGATCCTGTGCAAACGGTTTGCATCTTGTTAAAATCCAGTCCCAGTTTGGATTTCTTTCTGCAAAGCCCTTGATGAAGACAAGCGACGTCTGTTTTGTGTCAGCTGCTGTCTCTCCCCCGAAATCAGCTCCTTCTGGCCTCCACGCGGCATTTCCCCCAGACGTCGGCGCTCGTTCATGGGCTGGGCACATGAGGATCCCTGACTGCACTGGGACGTGGAGGTGGGAGCCCGCCAGGATGGGAACGGGGCCACCCCCAAGCAGGAGGCCACGATCAAAGGGGCACTCGGCTTCCCTGTGGTCTTAGGTGGTGAATGGGCTCTTGGAAGCCTCTGCCGTAAAGGAGACTGTTCCTTTGAAGTGTCAAGATGAGACGGCGCCCAGAGGATTTGTGTCAAAATGTGATCTAAGGAGATGTCACTCCTCGTGTCTCCAGTCAGCACGTGGCTTTGTGATGGTTAAATTCAGAAGACCCTTATCACCAACGGAAGGCCTGGTTTGGGGAATTAGTAGTCAGGCACACTCAGCCCTTTAGAAAAGCCTGCTTTCTTCATTGGGAGTTTCTTCCCCTTCACTTGTATAAGCCTTTAAGAAGGGTATGCAAACAGCCAGAAGGCTGGCTCCCAGAAAACTGGGGTGCACTGAGAGAAGACTGTTGGTGGGGCCTCCCGAGGGCCAGCAGCAGAAGCACTGCCCTTGCGATGAATGCTTGGACACATGGCTTTGGGAAGTAGTGGGTCTCCTGGCAAGGGAGGCATGTGAGGAAACCTGGGTTCCCACGTGGCTCCTGTAGAGAGGGGGCTGCAGATGGGGTGGACGGTGGCTGGAGGTCCTCAGCCCATCTGCTTTGGGTGATGTGTGCTGCCCTGTCCCTGGCCGTGAGCCAGAGGCTACCTTCCCAACTCTCAGGACCAAAAGGCATCATTGCATTGGAAACAAATGACCCGCAGCTGAGACAGGTGCATGTGCATCTTCCCTTTGGGTCTGCGCCATCATCCTGCTTCGTGCTGCAAATGGATGGCACAGATATTTACCAGGTGGCTGCAGTGCCTGCATCCTCAGTCCCTGGGCTTCTAGCTCATAAGTCCTCCTTGCTTCCAGAAATAACACTGAGGACGGCAAATGTCTGTCCTTGAAGCCAAATGCATGCTCTGGCTTTGTGAAAGGCTAAGGACTCTGTGACCGTTTTCTTCTGTGACCTCCAACCCAGAGTTTGCTTTCATTTACGTTCTGTTTTCATTAGCTTATTAGTCTGCTTTCACGCTGCTGATAAAGACACGCCTGAGACTGGGAAGAAAAAGAGGTTTCATTGGACTGACAGTTCCACATGGCTGGGGAGGCCTCAGCATCATGGAGGGAGACAAAAGGCACCTCTTCCACGGTGGCATCAAGAGAAAATGAGGAAGAAGCAAAAGCGGAAGCCCCTGATAAACCATTAGATCTCACAAGACTTAGTCACGATCACAAGAACAGCACGGGAAAGACCAGCCCCCATGATTCAGTGACCTCCCCCTGGGTCCCTCCCACAGCACGTGGGAATTACCGGAGTACAATTCAAGATGAGATTTGGATGTGGACAGAGCCAAATCTTATCAATTAGTCAAAGGATTGGGACCGAGGTTTTCAGGCAGTCACCCCTGTAACCCTGTGGGTCTCCATGAGAGCCAAAGGGGACCCTAGTATGGGTGCCGCAAGCCCCCATGGTGTCTCCAAGTCTGGAGCCCTGGACTCACCCACACACACGTAGGAGCTCCTACACATGCCCTGCTTTGATTTGCCCAGTGTGAGGCTGTGTCAGAACTGGCCAGCTCTGGGTCTGGGGTGCACTGGCCTCATTAGGGGTGCCCTGGAGGCCCCAGAACAAAAAGCAGTGACTCCCCAAGCAGCCACAGGCAGGACAGGGAATAACAATCCCAGCATCCGCTTCTGGGTGGCAGCCCGCACTCTGCCCAGGGCCCATCTGGCACCCGGCAGGCCTGATAGACTCCGGCATCCGTCCCACTCAGGTGGCCCCAGAACAGGATGCCTCGGAGCGTGGGCCTCGGCCTCAGGCACACCCACGCCAAGGCCGTAGCTGGCAGGCCACAAGCAGGGTAGCTTGGGGAGCCACTTGGTGGTCACCGGTCCGAGGCTCCCCAAGTGTAGGCAGGGCCTGTGAATTCCCCACTCTCAGGATGCTCAGAGATGATGTGCAGAGCACACACCGACGTCAAGTCTGGATGGAACTCGCCTCTGGCAGACATGAGCTGTCAACAGGGACCCCAGCACCCCTCCCTCCCTCCCACATGCTGCTCAAGCAGAGTCTCCACCTGCACCCTCCCTTGAGGGTGGGCTGGACCCAGCCCAGAGGCTGAGGGGCTCCTGGGTAAGAAGCTCCATGTCGAGCAGAAGGGGCCGCTCTGGAGTGAAGCCGGCCTCCAGCGCTGGTCCTTCCAGCCCCGTCCTGCAAATGTGCTGATGGAGACATAAGCCTGTCCCAGGGACAGACCTGGCCAGGTGAAGCCTCTGAATGGTGCTGGAGGCATATTTGGATGGCAGGGAGGAACGCATGGAGCAGAGACTCATCCCCACATGGCCCTGTCCTCCTCATTCTCCACAGCTCCTCAAGGAACGACTGTGGTTGTTTCAATCCCAGATCAAAAGCCCAGCGTTCACAGCAGGCTTGCGTGAGCCGAGATCTTCTCTCCTGCTGCGCCGTGGTCAGAGGCAGCCCCAGAAGAGTAGCTCCCTGAGGGCTCCTGCCATGCCTGGGACCGCCCTGGCCCCACTGCACACTCTGGTCGCTGGAGCCCCAGTCAGCCAGGTCAGCCCTGCCATGCATTGCATGGTGCTGTGAGTGTCCTGCACTTCCCAGCAGCCCTGAGTGCCATCTTCCTTCTCCCCAGGGTCCTGAAGGGCCTTGGCACAGGGCAGAGGTCACATGGGGACTCTCTTGGGTCCCTGAGCTCTGCTGATTGGAATTCCCACCCCCAGGCTTTTGGGAGTGGAGAAAGCCACTGGAAACCCCAAGACAGCTGAGTCCAGATGGCAGAGGGGCTATGACTGGGCCCCCCACGCCCCTAGCTGCACCTGCTAAGGATGAGTCCATTGTCCAAGCCAGCATGCTGGATTCAGAAGGCATTCAGAACTGGGAGACCGGAACTTTCCATGCTGACTCAGAGGTCAAAGGTGAGACTGTCTGGAAGCGCTGAGAGGGTGCCAGCAGCTAGTCTGGCACTAGGTATTGAGGAGCGATGCCAAAAAATGTCTGTGGACCTACTTTTAAATTCAGTAAAACATGGCAGAACATTCTGGAGGTGTCCCTTGCCAGGGTGGCAGGCTCACTTTGAGAGAGGGCAATATGTGACTGGGCAGACCAATGGCCCTGTCCCCTCCCTGGCCCCAGAGGCCGGCTGCAGGAAGGCCGTACCTGCCCACGTCCCCAGGGCTGGGGCCAGCTCTCCGGCCAAGACCCTGTTCGCTCTTCTCCCAGGAGAAAGCAGGCGTCACAGCAGGGAGGCCCTCCCAGCCCAGAGGGCCATGCACACTCCACAGGTCCCCAGAGCAGCTGCAACCCCAAGGCCTCGTGCTCCCCCCCAGCCCTCCCTCCCAGGGCCTCAGCTCACCCTCGAGCGGAATGGCAGTGGCATCTGAACAGTGTCAAAGGCACAAGTGCTTCTTTCCAACACACCTGCCATGCGCCTGTCAGATCCCCATGAGCTCTGCAGAGCGGAACCCGGGAACTCACAGCTCACTGCCGTCAGGGCAGGCAGGGCTGCTCCACAGCTGAGCCCTGGAGACACCACAGAAGCCAGGAGGCTGACGTGAGAGCCAGTGTAATCCTGAACACCCAGGGACACCGAGGCCAGCTACACGCAGCAGGGCAGGGCTGGCGGTGGGGGAGGCCTGAGAAAAGGTCACCGCCCCACAGGAACAGGGACAGCAAGAGGCCCTGGGACAGGACTGCCCAGGCCCAGGGGCAGCTCCCTGCCAGCACATTTCTCTCAATAGCTTCCCAGCAGGACCCCCAGCTGCAGCCCAACCCAGTGCCCACTTCCAGCCATGGCAGCTGACGCCCTCCTCCCACAGGGGAAAGGGCCTGGTCTGGCCTCGCCAGCGCCACAGTGCAGAGCTGACCAGGAGGCAGGACAGGCGTCGAATCAGGCATGACCCTGGAGATGTGGAATGAGGGCCGGAACCCACCAGAAATGCCTGGTGGGGAAAAGCAGTCGTGGAGCCCGTGGGCTTGGTGGGCGGATTTATTAGGGGGCCACACCCTGGGTGCGTGGGGCAGGCGGGGAGCCCGTGAAGGCGTGCCGAGGGCGGAGGTGCAAGCCGGAGGAGGGCGGGTGAGGTGGGAACCAGAAGCAGAGGTGCCTGCCCGCAGGGCGGGAGTCACGGGGACAGAGAGAAAAACCAAAAGGAGCAAATATTTCCAAAACGAGTTAATGAGAAAATCTTCCTGCTAAGAGCAGGGATGAGGCCTCCGATGGCAGACGGCGTGGGGAGAGCCAGCCAGGTGGCTAGAGAAACACGTCCTAGAGAAACTCGGGGACCTCCCAGGGTAAGACAGGAGTCTGGAGGGTCAGGACACAGCGCTGGCCTCCGAATACCAGCGTGAGGTTATCACCTGGCCCCACCGAATTCTGAGAGGCAGCAGAAACCCAAGGCACTGTTTCAGAGCACGGAGGGACACGCACTCCAGACCTGGAGTTTCAAGTCCTCCAAGCTAGGCTGGAACCGTGGGAGTGGAGGGGCGGCTTCCTGGACTCAGATGCCTCAGGTGGACCCCTTCCGACCCGTGTCTGAAAGGCTCTGGAGATGAACAGGGAAGGGAGACAGGCGCTGCGTCCATCCCAGGAAGCGAGCACATCGGGAAAGGGTTTGGCTGCCTAAAGTCACAGGGACAGTAGGGCGTATGCGGGCTACCAAGGGATCCAAGCCGCAGATGCCCGGCACAGGGCTGCTGAGGAGAGTGGGCACCACCTCCTCACTTCACCAGGCGCCCAGGCAAGCACCGCACTCTAAGAGGGTGCTGAGCCTCTCTGGTCACTTAAAATTACATTGAAGCAACACAGGAAGCCTTCTGTCCCCAGCTCCGGGAACAGCGTTGCTGAAGTCTTGGCATGCAGCATGGGTGGAGAGGGCCCGGGGAGCCTTGCCCAAGGGCACACCATTCCTCAGTGTGTCTCCCTGTGAGGGCAAGGGAGTGACAGATATGGAAGGTGTCCACGGGGTGCAGACCCTTGCCATGAAATCTCATGGTTAGGAGTCCACTGCAAGCAAATAATCTAAGTGGGGAAGGGCGGGGGTCCTAGAGCACCCCTCGGCCCTCTGTTTGCACAGGGAGCTGGGAGGACATGCCAAGGGCCACAGTGATGGGGAGGACACCCCAACGCAGTGCTGAATGGGAGGCCTGGCCCGAGGCCACCTGGACACCCGTGCTGCTCTCTGTGTGGCATCTGGGGGTACCGTGGGCTGAACCAGCACACGGAGGCGGAGGGGCCAGCCCAGGCGATGGCCATGGCCTTCCTTGGATGTTTCTGTATTTTCTGGGTTTCAAGTCAGCAAGTATCACTTTTATAAATGAAAAAAATGCCCTTCCAGAAAGAAAGAGAGTGGGGAGAGAGAGAGAAAGAGAGAGGAAAAAAGGAAGTAAGGGAAGGAAGGAGGGAAGGAGGGAAGGAGGGAGGGAGGGAGGGAGGCAGGAAGGAAGGAAGGAAGGAAGAAAAGAAGGAAGGAAGGAAGGAAAGAAGGAAGGAAGGAAGGAAATAAAACTTTAAAAATGGTCCTAAGGGTGTTCCTGGTCATTTTGACAATGGCGTTAACAAGAGCTAGGACAGACCTAGAATCCTCAAAGCAATGGGAAGGCCCAGGAGATGTGGACTGAGGGCAAGAACCCAGCAGAAATGCCTATGGGAAAATGCAGTCGTTAAGCCCACGGGGCTCACTGGGGATAACCTGGGATTAAAGCCGTATTCCAACGCCATGCCAACCTGGTGGCCATGGCCTCTGCCCCCTGACCCCGTCTCCTGGGTATTGCGGGTTCTGCTCCCTCCCCGCTCTGAGTGGTCCCTCTCTGCGAGCTGTGTGCAGCTTCTCCACGGCCCAAGGGGCCAAGCCCAGGCAGGGCACATACCTGCTGCTCCATGGAGGGTGGAAGACGTGGGGACCCAGCATGGGGCTGCAGGTGCTTCAAGGTCCTCAATTGCCAGCCAGCTCCTACAGGCTCTAGGGGAGGAGCTGGCAGAGAGGTGGGCTGGGCTCTCAGCAAGGCTGGCTCCACCCCGCGGAGCTCCCTCCAGGATCCATCACCAGGATCCATCACCATCCTCTCCTCACCAGGCTCCAGCCCGGCCAGGATGGAGGCTCCCTGTCCCTCCCTGGTCCAGAACCCCCTTGCCCACTTCAGCTCCAGACAACTCGGCAGCTAACGTCTCTAGGAAGCCCTCCTGAGGCTCCCAAGGTGGGCTGGGGTCAGCTGGGGCTGACCCAGGAGAAGAGAGACAAAACTGGATGGGGTCTGGGCAGGGTGAGGACGAGCTGGAGTCCAAAGCCACAGCGGGTCCTGGGGCCCTGTGGGGCAGGGTGGCTGTGGGAACCTCACAGGAGGGACAGGGCAAGCGGCAGGGAGAGAGAAAGGCGTGTGATCTGGACAATGCTCCCCGACCCCCAGGAAGTTCCCAGGCAGCTGCTGCTCTCCTGAGACTCTGCGGACATGGCCCAGCCCGTTCACTCCCTACTCAGCTCACCCTCAGCAGCCTCGGCTGCCCCGTGGGCACCCAGACCCCTCCTCAGCCCCTTCGAGACCCTCCCCACACCACACCCTGAGTAGGATGGGTTGTGAGTGGCCCCAGCACCAGGAGTAACCACAGCCCAGCAATGTCCAGCGGCCCCACAGCCACTCGGCCGCCTCTTCCCGGTTCTCTTCGTGGTGCACCCAGTAGGAGGGTGAGAGGGTGGGTGCTTGGCTGAGGGATTCCTGAGCGACGAGGGAATCGCCTGAAGTACACCCCACCCACTGCATGCTGCCCTCATGCCACCAGGCCCAGCCAACCCCAGGGATACTCGTGCCCCTCACCCTCAAGGGACAGGATCCCATCTCCCTGGCCGTGGGCAGACGTGGCACCCAGACCCTGGCACCCAAGAGTTGGCTGGTTCCCCCAGTGCAGGGATGCTTCCTCAGGCAGGGCTGCCCCCCTTGGATGGGGCTGACCCCTTGGGGCAGCACTGACTCCCGAGGGCACAGTTGATCCTCTTGGATGAGGCCGACCCCTTAAGGCACGACTGACCCTCCCCAGGGCAGGGCTGAGTCCCTCAGGCAAGGATGACTCCCTTAGACAGGCCTGACTCCATGTTGGGCAAGACTGAACCCCTAGAGCAGGGCTGACCCCCTCGGACAGGACTGATTCCCCACCTTGGGCAGGACTCACCCCCTTGGATGGGCTGATGGGCCCAGTGCCTGCTCTCCCCTCAAACCAATCCCCCCACCCCCACCCATCTTTCTCTGATTACCAAATCCAAGGGTGGGTTGGGGCAGGGAGAGTCCTAGGCTCAGGGCAGTGGGTCTCAGGGGACTGAGGATCAGAAACAGAGAACTTGACACCCACCAGCCACCTGCCCTCGCCTCCAGCCCTGGCATAAGGAGGACAGGGACATGAGTCCCTGATGGGACAAGGAGGTGTCCTGGAATGGTCAGGGCTGCACTCCCTGCTCAGGGGTCCTGCAGAGAAGTGGGTGCCAGGGCAGTGTTGCCCCTGCCTTTGACACACTCCAGGCTAGAGCCTAGAGTGCCCTTGAGACCTGGCACCTCCTAGGGTCCCATGGAGAGCCCTGGATCTGTCACACAGGACAAGAGGGAGTGCAGTCAGATACTGGGAGCGCCTCTCTTGGAGAAGGTCTGGGCAGGGGTCTTCAGCACCTACCCAGGACCTCAAGTGTTCACAGGCTTTTCAATCACATGAGAAGCAGACGGATGGGGCTGCACATTTTTTTTTTTTTGACAGAGTCTCGCTTTGTTGCCCAGGTAGGAGTGCAGTGGCATGATCTCGGCTCATTGCAACCTCTGCCTCCCACGTTCAAGTGATCCTTCTGCCTCAGCCTCCCAAGTACCTGGGACTACAGGTGCTCACCACCACACTCAGCTTTTTTTTTTTAAGTAAAGACTGGGTTTCACCATGTTGGCCAGAATGGTCTCAAACTCCTGACCTCAAATGACCCACCCACCTCAGCCTCCCAGTGTGCTGGGATTACGGGTGTGAGCCACTGGGGGCTGTGCATTCTTTTAGGTGCTGATTAGAAAGGGCATAACGAGTCCACAGAGGGGCTGATGGGTTGCTGGTTTCCCCCTAAACATGCATTGATTTCTGAGACTTTATGTCTGGGGACCTAGGCCAAGGGTCTCTAAACGGTGCAGTGAACCACCTCATGCTACTTAGGGATGAATCCTCTGTAGATGCGTGAGGAAGCCTCAGGTCACAACTGGCATCCTCCACCACCCTACTTTGAACAGATTTTTCTAAGCCACCAGGACTGGAAGCTAAAGATCTAGGCTCAAACCTCAAAAGAAGGACCTTAGTCTCTTTACAGTATTTCAGGGATGAGGAGAAGACTCACTAGGCTCTCAGTCAAACCTTAGAGAGCCATGCTTAAGAAACAGAGAAGGAACAAAGGAGGACCGAGTCTTGTCAAAGACACTGCTTGACTAGGACTCAGCTCCATTCCTGGTTGGGTTGATATGATAATCCCCTCACCCTCTTCCCCTCACAGGAAACACAAAAGATGATGCCATCAGAAGTCTCTATAATCCCTTTATACAGAGCATTTGGCAGAAAGGAGGTAAAGAAGCAGGAAAATGGAAACAGTGATCTAGAAGAAAAAGGTCAATAGAAGTAGACCCACAGATGATTCCAAGTTGGCATTGGCAGAAACAAACACTTCAAAATAAGTGTGATTCATATGTCAGAGAAATGAGAGGAAAAGATAGCAAAGATGAAAATAGAAAATCACAGCAGAACACTGGAATCTGTGAAAAGTCATCAAATAACACTGAAAAACACTATTTTTGGAATTAAGAACTTATTGGATGTATTTAATAGATGTTTCAATACCGCAGATTGCAGAATTATTGCACTTGAATCAGATCAATTGAAAATATCCAAGATAAAGCACAGAGAAAAGTCATTTTTAAAGAAAAGGAAAGTAGAATGCAGCGGAAGAGATACAGTAACCTGTGTCTCTTCATGTTACCTGTCTGAAGAGACTGGGTAACAGTGGAACTTGGTAACGGTGCTTCCCATGGCGCCCTCCACGGTGGACCAGGCTGTTCTGCTACCAGGCTGTGGTGATACAAACACAGAGCACTTGTGTAAACACACAGGAACCTTTACAGCAGTTTGACAGAATACCTTCATGTCTGTTCAGTCTGGGAATGGGACCTAATACGTGTGTCATTGGAACCTCAGAAGGAGAAGCAAGGAAATGAGAGAGCAGTGGCATTGGAAGAGATGAAGGCTGAGAATTTCGTAGAACTGAAGAAGACCTCAGCAGGGATTTAGGAAGCTCAGCAAAACTCAGGAGAACGGAGAAGGGTGGGAGCAGGAAGTAAATGGGAAGGGGAGCCTCTCAGCCTCAGGGCCCCACGGGGCAGCCGTTCAGCAAGCAGCCATGTCAGGGCGTCTTCCTCCTTCTGGATCCTCTGCCCGCTTCTGAGAGGGGCATTCCAGGGGCTGTGGGATCTGCTGATCTGTGATTAGGATCCCAGGGATTAGGATCCCAGCCCTGGCACCAAAAGGGAGATACCGGAAGGAAGAGGAAACAAACTTTCCCACAGTTGAGGAAACCCCATTCCAGGCATCCACCCACTGCCACAGTCATCTGGCTGGATATAGCTCCACACGTTCAGAGAACATCACTGACCCCAGAGGCCGCAGAGGCGGGAGGAGAACGGGTTTTGTTCGACAACCCAGATGTCCCTGCACAGGCAGGGTGAGCACAGCCACACAGCAGCCAGGAAACGTCTGCAGGACCCAGAGACGTGGCAGGCCCAGGCAGCAGGTGCCGGGAGGCAGACAGTGGAGAAGATGGAGGAAGTCGACGTCACCACACATCCACATGTGGGCCTCGCTGCTGCAAGAGCAGGGCAGTGAGGCCCTCAGGTTGAGACAGTGCTCCCTGTGGGAAGTAGCACCCAAGACACAGATGTGCATGTGTGGGTGGGTGTTCACCTGTATGTGTGTCTGCGTGGCTATGTGTGTACATGTTCATCTGTGTGTGCATGTGTGTGTGCATTTCGGTGTTTATATCTATGTATGCTGTCATATCCTTGGGACAATCAGGAAAAGCAATCAGGCACAGCTTCCCGTTCTGAAACACTACTATTCACTCACACCCTTACATACACATTTCCGTGTCTGTTGTCTTGACTTCCCCATGAGGAGGTGAGCCCCAAGAGAACAGGAACCTTGGGCGTCCTATTCACGGGGTGGCCCCACACCTGGAGGAGCACCAGGTCCTCTCTGCAGTGTGCACACATGTCTGGACACCCTCAGAGGGTCACACCTGTGCCCCGATATCCACCCATGTGGTCTGGGACCTGCCACTCACCCTCCCGGGGCCTTGTTGCACAGAGTAACACCCTCAGGGAAGTGCCCTGCTGAGGACAGGAGTTGCTGGAGAAGCCAGCCCCTGCGGAGGGCCAGGGGTTTCTGAGAGAGGGGCACATTGGTGCCTGGATGATGGCAGAGAGTTCCAGGGGGCCTCAGACCAGACGGGAGGGAGATTAGGAACTGAGGGAGTCCATGAAGGAGCACCCACAGAGGCTGAGTGTCTGGGTGCTCCTCCTGGCATACAGAGGGAGTCACACAATGCACTCAGCTTTCACCCTGCCACCTCCTGCCCTGCAATCCCCCTGGGTTCTCACCCCCACGCTACTGGGGGTGTCCAACCACCTGCCCAGTCCTGGGAAGCCATGTTGTGCACAGAGAGGCCAATCAGGACCTAAGGCTGTGTGTGCCCACATCCATGGGGCAAGGGAGGGTTGTGGGGCAGTGCCAGCTCCCTACCGAGGGTGGCAGTGCCTGTGATGCCCAGAGCCAGCTGCCATGTGATGGCCCAGGTGGGTGAGAGCTGAGCCTGGTGGCTGGAGGCCGGGGTGAATGCTGAGGGTCTCAGGAATGCACAGGCTGCTGATCCCCAGGGGCAGGGTCTGCAGCAGGAGGCATGTCTGGGCTCCTCTGGCTCTGGTGGCAAAGTTACAGGAAACCCTGGATAGCGCAGCTGTGGGTGAGCAGGAGGGCATTTGCCCCCTCACGGAGTCCAGACAAAATGCTCTCCCAAAAGCCAGTCAGGAGTGGGGGCTTGGGGCTTGGATCATGTCTGGGAGTGGAACTGCTGCTGTCCCGCTAAGCCAGGCACACTCCCACGGGGTGTGGGGATCCCACTAAGCCAGGCGCACTCCCCCCACCAGGTGTGGGGGTCCCGCTAAGCCGGGCGCACTCCTCCCACCAGGTGTGGGGTCCCGCTAAACCGGGCACACTCCCACAGGGTGTGGGGGTCCCGCTAAGCCAGGCCCACTCCTGCCACTGGGTGTGGGAGCAGCAGAGGCAAAGAGCCTTCAGTGGCCCTGCTCCCTCCCCACCTCCTCCCATGCCAGGGCTTGGGTCACAGGTCAATGACACATCAGGACCAGGAATTAGAAGCTATTCAGGTGCAAAGGGACCCTGGTGTGTCCGGCCCCATCTTTGGCAGATGGGAGGGTCATGGTACAGAGGGAGTACCTTGACCAAGGCCACAGCAGACACAAGCCACAGAGCCTGGGATCAAGAGCTCCTGGCCCATACAGCGGAGCTCCCACAGCGCTGCCCCAAGAGTTTCTCTTTCCATGTAATCTTGGGGCTTAGAAGTAATTGGAAATTTATTTTCTTCTACTTTGTGGTCCTTGGATTTAAAAGGGTAGAGTTTCAGGTTATAGCTGGATCTCCCGAGCCAGCCACACCTCCCCAAGGACAGCAGCTGCACCTGGGACCCATCCTCGAATTGCTTGTCCCCAGCAGAGGGCTGGACCCACAGCAGGTCTTCGCCAGTGCAGTCATTTGTGTCCGCAAAACCCACGTCCCTCATGGATGCTTATCATGGAACATCTTCCTGGCTGGCTCCCACTGCTTTTAGAAAAGAAACCGTACTATTATCTGGGAATTTGAGATCCAGCCCCACCTCCTCCACACCAGCACATCAAATGTAATCATTCAGGCAAACGTCCTGCACCTGGTGAGCAGATGAGATGCTTCAGCTCACAGGAGCTCCCGCAGCATGGGTGCTGCCCCAGCGGTGTCTGCGCTGCCAGACCGTCCACCCCAGTGTCAAGGCCAAGTATGCTTTCCCCAGTGCTCCTGCACGCTCCACCTCGAAGCTTCCTAATCCAGATCCTTCCACTTGGAATGCCCTTGCTCTCCAACCTCCACTGGCCTGGCCAAGATTCCGCCATGAAACAGGGGCATCCCACCAACCACTGCAGGCTGGGCAGCCACTCCCTGCTCGGCTCATGGAACCCTCACAGTACCCCGGAGCAGGAGAATGCCTGTGTGCAAAGGGGATGTGGGCTCAGAAGGGCTGAGCGGCTCTCCGTCGCTTGCACAGACCTTGCTGATGACCTTGGCTGGACTTGAATATCCACCCACAGCCAGCCCGGCACCAGCTCAGAACCTCCAAGCCCCTGGGCCCCCGAGAGTGCCAGTCCCCTCTGCTGTGTGCAGCATGCCCACGGGGGCCTGGCCACTGCAGGGGCTGGGTGTGCTGGGGGGTCACGGTTCATGGGTCCAGAAGATGGAGTTGGCATGAAGCTCCTGAGCCGGCCTGTGCCAAACCCCACACACACACCCCCAGCCACCCCTCTGGGCCCCTCCCGCTTGGCTTGCAAAGCAAGGCCAGGAGCCCCACAGCAAGCTGGCCTGCGGTCGAAGCACAACTGCCTCACCCTCTCCGGAGGCTCCCGGACTCGCCAGCCTGGTGGTGGGCAATTGGGTAGGACTCGGCCGCCAGGGAGCTGGAGGAAATGAAGCAGGACTCCCCAGCCCTCATACCCACCCTGCACTCCTGCACCACTGCCGTGGGGGTGGGCCAAATCTCACTACTAGCACACCACAGGTGTCCCCTCTTTGCAGGGATCAAAGAGAACCCCAATCTACCCTCTGCACCTTCACCACCGAAAGTCAGCCAGAGGCGCCTTGCCCTCACCAGGCCCTGGCCAGGCCCTCCCCGGCACTCACTACATTTTCCCAGGAACTGGGCACACCCTATTTGGGAAAACAGGAAAAGAGGAGTCCAGCCCCCGAAGACGGGCCCAGGCCACTTCC
>PVKP010031545.1:0-26872 GCA_004027715.1 Plecturocebus donacophilus | reverse complement strand
GGGGGGGGTGGGGGGCAGAATTAGAGAGAAAACACCTGAATCTCGTCATGGTTATGACAAACACCTGGAAGCAAACTGGCAGGATTCCGAGGTGCAGATGACAGCAGTACCTCAGATTAAAAGTATCCTTGGAAAGAAAATAAGCAGTAGCCAGCCATGAGAACACTTAGAAAAAACACTGTAGTCAAAATTAAATGTCAATACAGAGACCCCAGGTAGAAAAGAACCTAGCATATTGGTGAAGCAAAACAAACAAACAAAAGTGTAGAACAAGGAAGGGCTGTGAGCAATCAGAAAAGGAAGAAAAGAAAGGAAACAGATTGAAAAGAGGGGCAAGAGCCAGAATGTGCAGTGCCTTCTAGCCCAGGGTTTATTCTAAGAGTAATTGGAAGTCACTGACTCTACGTAGTTCTGAGGCCGGCAAGGAGCTCCATTTACTACATAATGCAACTCTCGTGGTTTTGTGGATCCTTTAGTGTTTGAGTGAGTTTACTTTCATTAAATATGATGTCACTTGGGTGAGTCTAGTCTTTGAAAACAGAGGCATTCTACAGAAAGGGAAAGTTGTTGAGTCACATTGGGTTTCTCAACCCAAATATAGACACATTGGATAAAAAATATTTAATAAGTATTAAACTGGCATTTTCTGAGCACACGTATATCCTCTATTCCCAAATATTGGGTAAATCTAAAGGGTTGATACTCCAGAGAATATATTTCAATAGAGGCCTATATACAGAAGTATATTGTCTCATTGACAAGTCATGCTCACTTGAAAATTATGATTATTCTATTTTTTAAATAATTCCTTTGGTTTTAGGATTTTCTTACTCTCTTTAGAATTCTTGATGTTATTCTACCAAATTTATCCCTTGGATATTAAAACTTGAAAGACTTCTCTATTCTACAGCAGGTCTTGCAAATTTTTCATGGTAAGTAACTAGGGAATAAGGATGTTAGAAATGGAATGAGTAATGACTAGTGGCTCTGTGGCTTAGCCAGCCACCAACTAATCATTTATGAAAACCTCAATCCTGTCCTACTTTTGATCAAGGCTCTAGACACAAGGGAGTGGACTTTAGACATGTAAGTGGGATTGAGATGGGTGGTGAGTAAAGTTTTGAGTGTTAAAAAGTGAAATTGTATTTGAAGTGGAAATCAGGCAGGGTTGCTTGGAGTCCCTCCACTCTCCTTCGCCAGGTTGTCTATTCTTTACATCCTGTTTGATAAGTAAAAATGAAGTAAAAACTTTCTGTTCCAGAGGGCTTTTATCGTAGTTCACCAGGAAATCATGCAGTACTTCATAAGGGATCTGTAACTGGCATTCAAGCCTTTTCAACACTACCTTGTTAGGGCACTTGTTTATTTCTCATTTTTAAATATCTATTCCCCCAAATCCTGTCATTCTTATGAACTGTAGGCATAAATTTCAATTGATCTTTCTGTCCCTGACTCTTTTCAACACAACACCAAGCTGAAATTTATTCCAAAATGTCACTTTGATCAGATCATTAATTACATCCTGCTAAAAATCCTTTAGTGGGTCAACAGTATGTACCCTCTTTATTATGGCATTTCTAAATAACGTGGCAACTAGTTCATGACCCAAGTGTGTTGGCTCACTTGTTTTCATATGATTTAATTGTTAAGTAGTAATGGCCAATCAGTGGGAAAACGCTGTAAACAAATCAGAGATAGATTCTGTGATCATATCTGGTTTTTGATATTCCATTTTAAAGGAAAACTTACATAATTTACTATTTTAATGTGTGAGCAATTTTTGATCACATGTTTATGAATTTGTATTTCCTAAGGTTTTATATAAGAAATGTTTTGTTTTTTCCTATTTGTATTTCCTATAGTTATGCATGATCCATTGATTCATTAAAAATTAAATTCACCATGGCCCTTCAAGATCTTGGAGATAGTCATCAATCTTTAGGAGGTCATGCTAAAGAATGAGAGAGCCATAAACAAAATAATTAAAATACAGGATAGTCTGTGCTAGGGTAGGGTAAGGCACAAGTTAGAGGTGCCTTGTTCAAACTTGTGTTATATTTCTAGCTCTAGACTCAGTGGACTCCTGTGTCCCTTTTATTGTCGTTTTTATTGTGATAAAAATATTTACAACATTATGTTAACTGTTTTGAAGCGTACAGCTCAGTAGTATTAAGTATATACACATTGTTTCGTAATCAGTCTCCACAACGTTTACATCTTGCAGACACTCATGAAACGCTCCCCATAGCCTCAGGCAATCACATTTCCACTTTTTTTTTTTTTTCTATGATTTCGACTACTAGAGATTGTTTATGAGTGGAATCATACATTACTTGTCTTTTTTGTGACTGGCTTATTTCACTTGTCAGCCAACTAATGTAGACTTTCCACTCCATTGTTTCTTTTTAAGGTTTGATATAGTCACGTTTGTTTATTTTTGCTTTGGTTGCCTTTGCTTGTGGTCTCATATCAAAAAATCATGGTCAAATCTGAAGTCCTGAAACTTTTCCCCTTTGCTTTCTTCTAGCATGTAAACAGGGATGTACTGTTTGGGGTGGAGTCCGTAATTTACTGAGACTCATGATTCCTATCCATGTGTAATAAATAGGCTATGTCATCTCCTGGTTTGTGATCTTGAATACATTACTTACCATCTACCCGTGAATGAGGATATTGGTTCAGGTTTTTGGTGAGTGGAATGCAGACCGAAATGGTCCTGTGACCAGATAAATTTTGGATACCGTGTATTAAATCCATTTGATGAGAATTCATCACTGCAGAGTTTCTCTGCAGCCGTAAAATGCTAATACCATTTGTGAGCCCCTGAGAGAGAGATACATTTTACTTCCCCCAAAGGTATTTTTCACTTCCCTTGACACTAGACACACACTTCTTTATGCTTTGAAGAGACTGTAGGACGTAACAAATGGAAATAATAGAAATAGCATTTATGATATGTGTCAAACCTGCCAACAGTTTACAGATGAGGCAAAATCTTTTTACCGCTATGTACAGTCTAAGCTTCCCAGATGATAAATAAAACAGTAGTTTCTTTTCTTTCTTAGGGAACTATGTCATGAGTGGCATTTTCCCTATAGATTTTTTTTTTTTAATGAACACTCACTGATTCCTTACATACTGTGGCATAAAAATCTGGGTGCAGAGGTATACATTTATGGTTGTCTATCATCATGGCTTTTGACCTTTACTTTAACCCTTGTCAACCTCACATGATGTCTCTGAGTGACTTGATTTCTTTCTTCACAATGTTCTAGCACATTATCTGAACTGTAATGCAATTTTTTGAATTAAGAGTTTAACGAAATAATCAGCAGCACATCTGTGTTAGGGTGTACCATACCTCCATTCATCTAGAAAAAGAGGAATTTGTATCTGCGTGTTGTATGCTGAAGAATAATTATTTAGTTAATTACAATAAACACTGCAGCCAACTAATTGTTTTCAAAGTCAGAGAATAACCGCTTACGTTCCACATAGTGTTTGTGGTCTACCTGGGTACTGAATACTCAGGTGTCTCTGTATGTGCCTGTATTTTGATTTCTTGACCCTGTTTCACGCTACTCCTCTATTAACCTCTTCACTTGGGTCTGCTTTTCTTACTCTCTGCTTATCACCTTTTTTTGTTTACAGCTCTCCAGTCTGAACATATCTTTTTTTTTTTTTCTAATTGTGATGTTTGAAAACCATACACTCTGCCAGTCATGCAAAATTGAGAAAAATTGCCCAAGGCTATTTCACTTCATAATATCCACAAAGGTCTCATTTATACTGTTCTAAGTATTTGATTAAAATTGCATGTTGATCATGTGTTCTAAAATCATTTTCATTTAGAAGATTTAGGTAAACTCTTAGAATTTTGCCTAATGGATTTAGAAAAATGGCTACAATAAGTTTCAGGGACCTGATGAGGCTGATTGTTATATTCTGATTTATAATGCTCACATTTTATAATCTGTTGTAGGTGAAGCCATTAAACTATATTTTTGTTCAAATTAGGACACTCACCTTCTTAATGGATTTGTTTTATATTCTTTGCTTTCATAGGCTAGTTTCATGAGGTTTAAAAACTTCTTTTGCTACATTCTAAATCCAGTTACAATTTTACATACAAGCATATTTTTAGATGTCCAAATTTTAGATTGAAAATGAACACAAAATGTATTGTGGACATTATATAGAACACTATAGTATATAAGACCCACCCCCTTTCCTACCTATGTCTTATTCTTTCTTGTTTAAGTGCTTTTAAATGTTTACATTGCACAAGAATTACCTTTATGTTGTCTTCACATTTAATCAGGAAACCTGGGGATTCAGAATCATGTATTAGGTTGACATAAAAGTAATTGCAGTTTTTGCCATTAAAAGTGATAGCCAACCTCATAGTTTGTGAACCACCTTTTAAGGAAACATTGCTTTATCCCTTATGATACATTATTATTTATGGTGTAAAGCATATGTATGCTGTGATTTGAAAGAACTAGAAATTATTTCTCTCAAAAATTTTGCCAAACAATATGACAGCTTACTTTTTCCCAGATATCTCTGCTTCTGGAAAATCTAGAATTTTCCTATCATTATTATGTTTTATGACTTTTTAGTCTACCTTTAGAATAACTCCTTTTATTTGCATATGTCTTCCTAGATATCTATCTTTTGTGTCTAAATAAATACTTTATCCGTTGTCAACCTGACATGATATCTCCCTGTGTGACTTTTACATGTCTATTTCTTTTCTTCTCTTCTCTTTTCTTTTTTTTTTTTTTTTGAGACAGATTCTTGCTGTGTCACCCAGGCTGGAGTGCAGTGGCACGATCTCGGCTCACTGCAACCTCCACCTCCTTGATTCAAGCAGTTCCCTGCACTAGCCTCCCAGGTAGCTGGATTACAGGTGCCCACCACCACGCCTGGCTAATTTTTGTAATTTTAGTGGAGCAGGGTTTCACCATCTTGGCCAGGCTGGTCTTTAACTCCTGACCTCGGCCTTTAACTCCTTTAACTCCTTTAACCTTTAACTCCTCGGCCTCCCAAAGTGCTAGAATAACAGGTACAAACCACCAAGCCTGGCCTGAATGTCTATTTCTGTAGGTTTGCCCATCACTTATATGATACTGCTACCCTTGGTTTAACAGTGTGAGAGATCAGTGTCAATCAATGAAAACATCTTTCTTCTAAAACACTGCAGGAAAGGGAGACTTGTTGAAGAGCATTCTCTTTTTATTTACTTATATTTTGTTTTGTTTTATTTTATTTTTTTGAGATAGACTCTCACTCTCTCACCCAGACTGGAGTGCAGTGGCATGATCTCGACTCACTGCAACCTCCGCCTCCCGGGTTCAAGTGATTCTCCTGCCTCAGTCTCCCGAGTATCTGGGTCTACAGGTGCTTGCTATCACACACAGCTAATTTTTGCATTTCTAGTAGGGACTGGGTTTGACCATGTTGGCTAGGCTGGTTTTGAACTCCTGACCTAAGGTGATCTGCTTACCTCGGCCTCCCAATTTTGGGCTAGGATTACAAGCATGATTCACTGTGGCTGGCCTAGCAAAGATTATATGATAAGAAGTATCATACATAATTCTTTTAAAAAAATGTTTAAATAATTTTTTAAATTTTTTTTTGTTTAAAAGTACATCATTCTTTTTAAAAATCTAAAAAGAGAATTATGTATACATGTATGGACTCAAACTTACCTTCTTTACAGTTCATATTTATTACCAAATACCACCCTGCCTACTTCTTATCATATCATCTTTGTTTCATATTTTGACTAATACAGTGATTAAATATAAATAGTCTAATCTTTTTCTGAACCAAAAATCCATCAGTAGGTGACCTTCTGTCCCCTGAAGGTCAGAAGGTGCACTGCTTGCCTTCTATGTTACTGACTTTCTGCATTCCTTTACCTTCTCTATGGTTTTTCTGTTTCAGATCCATTCTGTAGATGATTGAGCTCTCTCTCAAAAGGTTTCACCCCCTTCCTAAAAAGCTCGGGGCTCTCCTGTGCTCCATTCTCATCCTGTTTCAACACACCTGCCTACCTCTGTCCTGTACGTCAAGCTAGCATTTCTGCCCTTCGTCTGTTCTCATGGTGACTTGGATTACTCCTAGTGTTGCAGGCAAATTAGTGCATCATCTTTATGAGAGAAATACAATGTGTGGAAAATACTTGGGCTCTGATCATATCAATCACTTATCCACTTTGCCACTACGTTTCGGGATGGATAGGATAGCAGATTTAAATAATATTGCTAAAACATCTACTTACACATACCACGTATTTCTATCTTTGCATTCTTATCTTCTAACATACACTGACATGCACTGACACTGGAGAAGAAAGAAGAAAAGATGGTTCTTTTTACATTTCAAATATTTTGCTATGCATAGAACTGCTTCCTGAGTCTGGCCATATTACACACCAGTTGAAATGGTATTTTTCTGTGTTTTATTTTATTCATTTATTTATAATTCACTATAAATTAATTATCATTCAGGAAAGGTCAGATATAAATGCAAGGCTTTCCCCACCACCCAAAGGATCAATTGGATAGAATTCCAGAAAGGAGAAAATGACAATAAATCAATACGTAATAACTTCATATAAATCAACATATAATAAATAAAAACATAACATATCTATGAGTAAAATGTGCAGATTTAGTAATTGGACTTTAATATGAATTGTAATGTTTCACTTTTCATTTCAAAATATTTTTTCTTTATCTTTGGAACCTGTTTTTGTGATCGATATTCTTCCTTCTGTGTCACACCTGGTGTGTCCTTGAAGTATCTCAGAATAGTGATGACTCAGTGTCACCCTAAAGCAGATTTTTGGTATTCCCGGCTGTAGTTAGAAACGTACCTAGTATTTTAAGCATGCACTTTTTCAGGGTGAAATCAAAAACTCAAGAGATACATGGTAGATGACCTTGCTAATATGTGGTGGGAAAGAAAGGATGGGATTTAAATGTGGTAATCTATATTCTAAAGTTAAAAAAAAGAGATTTTTGACTCACATTAGTAAAACAAGTTAAAGGCCTAAGTGATTGTATTTTTTTTCATATTAGCAGTTTTATCTTCTATGTAAAGCCTCAGTGGCTTGAAAATCTCTGGTAGGAATAAAATATATTGCTACTTAATGCTTATGGTATTTTATACTTCTAAAACTACAGCCATTAAGGAAAAATCTATTTCAACTTAGAAAAATATCATGGCACTCGTCATTCCTACTCCTTCTATACAGAATCAGTAGGTTCTGTGGTTTGACATTACTCAGCTAGTTTCTGTACCAGTGGTTTCCATTCTGACCTGAATTCCCTAGCATGGGATTCTCAAATGAACAACCCCAGTACTGTAAAATGAAGACGCTTCTCACTCTCCATTTCATCCTCTCAGATCTGGGGGAACACTCAGCAATCTGGTGAATGATTTGGGATGGTGTTGCCTCTGACTCAACAGTTGGAGCACTGTTAGGGCGCACCTCTTACAGGCTTCAACATCAAGGCAGTAGATGAAATGTGCTGTCAGCTCACCACGCAGGAGAGCTCAGGTTCTTGTACAGGGCACACCGACCTGTGCAACTCTGACTGCAGGTTGGCTTCACTTTACCTCTCATTTCATAGCAGACACAAGGAGCCTGGCTATGAGGGTCTGGTGGGGACTGGAGTTAGTATAATGCGTCTGGCACAGTGACAGCCACACAGGGACGACCGCATGTTTCCCTTGGCCTTTGTGCTGACTCTGTAGCTTTAACCCAGAGCTGCTTCCTGAGCGGGCACTGCATGAGTCCCAGCAGGTCTCATGCTGGTGGCCACTGGTTTTGAAATTCTTAATCATTTTATCTTTGCACTTGTGCTGGCTGGCTGTTTCTTTCTTTTTTTCTTTTCTATTTTTTAAAGTAAAGTCTGTTGAGACACTGGAGTAGGGATGGAGCAGGGAAAGCCAACTGGCCTCAGGGCAGAGCCATGCATGGGGACTAGCCCCATGGACGGTGCAGGCAGCTCTATCTTCACTGTGCCTGGGGATCACTACTAGCATGTGGCTGCCCCTGTGTGGACCTGTTTTCCTGTTGTTGTTGTTTTTTTATTTTTGCTTCTCATTAACTAAAATCCTTCTCCTCTCCTCTACCCCAGCTTCTCTTCTGAGTCCCAGTCAATTAAGTAATGTGATAAGTTCATTCATGTTCATGTTAAGTACAAGAACTAAAGTATGAATCCAAATTCATGTAAGGAATGTGAAGCTGGCCTACCTAGAGAAGCCCTTCTCCACGATTTCATCACGACATGTTAAAATAATGGAATAAATTATTTGTATGAAGTCCTTAGCACCATTTCAAATGCATTTTTTAAATTAAATGAATTAATATATTCATCAACATCCAATGCTGTACACTTCAGATCCTCAGAACTTGTCCATTTCATAATGTAAAATTTGCACCTTTTGATAAACCAAAATACATTTTTGATTCTATAAAATACTATAGCTGCATATCTTGTTTATTCTTATGGTAAGATTTATACAGAGAGGTTTCAGTGTTAAATAATACTTAATTTATCTGATACTTTAGGCTGAGTTCCAATATTATATGATACCTCTAAAAAAATCTGTGAGTGTCTTAATGCAATTTATCTAGGAAAGTGTGGGATTATAGCTTTCGGATTTGTAAATATTGTTCCTGTTGAACAAAGAGCAGACTGTTTATGAGACCCTTTTTTGTTATCTTTAAAAGAAAGAGAGAGACTGAACATAAAATATTTGTTCTTGTATTATTTTTTCCAGAATAACAGAATTCCTAGATTCATACATTTTTTTTATAAAGACTGCTAAGTATGCTTGGAAAACAAAAGAGGACAATATCCTGTATTTTTACATATGATGAAAACACAATTTTTGAAAGACATTTTAACAATATGTATATATTGAAGTTGGGATCTTTTATACTCAATGTGGAAGTAAAAAATTTTGTTGTTTAAATCAAAGCCTTGATTCACTATGTGATGAACATGAGATAATTTAATATTTAAGAATTAGCCCTGACTTAAAGATTCTTAAAGTCTTCTTGGTAGAATGACAAGAGAAAGAGTTAAAGTCTTTGTTTATTTCTACAGAAGAAGAGCAACAGAAAGAGACTTTGGTTGTTCAAATGTAAGAATATTGTTGATGTCACATAATTTCTAGCATTTGTTTTTGCATTTCTAGCCGTAGGTCTTGCCGCATGCCAAGAACCAGCCCTCCCCAGCAACAGCATCAAAATTGGAGATCGTTACATGGTGAACGACGTGCTCTCCTTCCAGTGCGAGCCTGGGTACACCTTGCAGGTATCCTCCTTCTCAGTTCTCAGGATCGCCACACACACGGTCGTCTTTGTGCTGCTTGCTCCCAGCCAAAGCCCCTGCTTTGCACCCAGAAAGCAAATTTGGTTTTCCTCACTCAGTTTGTGAATCATGCTATTCCTTTTAAGTCATGGATGTCGGTCATCTTCAGCACGATTTGGAAACAGCCTTTAAATGATAAAGCACTCTTTCAAAGCTACGCATTCAATTTTTCAAAATTACTTGATTTCAAAATGTATGTGTTCCCAATAACTATGCAGAGAGCATTCTAGGGGCAAAGTGTTGATGCTGCCTCTTTGAAAGTCCTCTCCTGGCAGCCAGTGATTGCATCTGCTTCTGAGTCATGTGCATGCCCTACTCCGCAAACTGTTCTCAACAGTCCGTTCATCATTAATGCCCACTTGGGTTAGGTAAATAAGGCATCAAAATGAAACATTCAAATAAGTTTTGAAGACTATTAAGTAGGAGTTTTTAAATGAACTTTCAATACCTTCTATATAAAAAGCTTTTATATAAAAGTTTTGAAGAATATTTTGTAGTCTAATGTATGGCAGGATTCGTCATTTTCTCTCATTTATCATTTATTGTTAATATTTTCTAGTTTAACCATGATAAGCCCAGTCTCAGAATAGTTTGTTTCTGTCACTTAGCATAATTATCATATAATTATTCCTGCCAGCAATAAAAATTGGTAATCAAAACGTGTATATCTTAGAGTCAGGAGAAATATATAAGTCTATTGACATTCCAACTCTTCCGCTAATTCAGGTAATAGAATATTTTAGCTGTATGTTTATAATGACATTGAAACTGATAGATTTTGAAGGAAAATTTTTAGCCATGCCCTTATATGTAGAGTTGCAAGACTACAGCAGTGAAATAACACATTGCATAGAATTCAGTTTCTGCAGGTACTTTGCGGTAAATATTGTGTAGCACTGAATCAAGTAAGAGCAGGAACAGCAGCTGGAAAATACTGAATGCGAAAGACAGGCATCACCAAGTGCTTCATATGCAGAATCTCACGGCTCCTGATCAACCGTGGGATGTGGGTGCCACGTGATCTATGCGTTTAGCTTAGAGAAAGTGTCTGTGAAGTACCTAGCATACCTAAGGAAAACTATTGTTGCTGTTACTATAAACCAGTATCAACGTATAAAGTCACCTTCATAAGAACAAACCTACCACTTACATTATGATACCACCTTGGTGGGTACCACAGTAATTGTTGTGACTCTGCAAAAGATGGGCAGCAGAATGAGAGTCTGTAGCGAAAACTGTACTGAGTAACCACTCCTGAAAGCTGGGCTACCTCAGTAAGTTTGTTATCAAACACACTCAGGCTATCTAGGCTGAATCTTTAAGATACAATGTTCCTGATCCATGTACTGTGGTAGAAGTAATTATGCTACGCCGGGTGCAATGACCCACATATGTAATCCCCACACTTTGGGACTCCAGAGTAGAAGGGTCACTTGAATCCAGGAGTTTGAGACCAGCCTGGGAAACATAGCAAGACACCATCTCTATTAAAAATAGAAAAATGAGCTGGGCATGGTGGCGCATTCCTGTAGTCCCAGTTACTTGGGAGACTGAGGTGGGAGGATCACTTGAAACAGGAGGTGGAGGTAGCAGTGAGCCGAGATTCTACCTCTGCACTCCAGACTGGGTAACAGAGCAAGATCCTGTCTTAAAAAAAAAAAAAAAAAAAAAATTATCTTTCATATCTCAAGGGTCTCATTTAGAGCAGCACCTCAGTCTATACTGACATGCTGTTATTGTGCCTTGTTTGGGGCTTGCTTTATAATTGCTTGAAATCAGGTAAATATCGTATTTCTTCTATTCTCCCTCAAATTCCCAAATATTTGCTTTTTAATATTTACCCTCGCTCATGGGTGTCCATCTTTTTTCTACTTGATGGTGAGACTTTGCCGTTTCTGTTGGCGTTCTTTTTCAAGTGATGCTATGACAGCTCTCAGAGAAGAAAATAGAAATAAGTCTTTACTAAAGAAATTTCTCGTTATGGATTATTTAATACGCTGCTTAGGGACACAGGCTGTGGACGCGCTTCTGCACAGTCCAATCAGAGCGTTCATTAGCTCTGTTTTTCAAATGTAAACTAAGCTGTGTTTCTTTTCTTCATTACAAATCATGCCAAGCTTTGAGTTTGCAAGCTGCCATTTGTCATTCACACGAGCAGAAAAGGATTCTGGGTTTTTTTTTAATTGCTAACAACTGACAATTTTACTAATACATTAATATATTTGGAGCAACAGATGCATAAATTACATATTAGTATGAAAGCACTGTTCCTTGCACAGTTCACACATGAGTGTCTATAAATATATATGCCTAGTGAGATTCAGGGGCTTGCCATGACATCAGATGCTGAAACTAGATCCTGAATATTGGAATGATGTATGACTTCCATCTTTTCTCAACTTGTTTTTATGGTCTTTTAAAACATAAAAAAGGAAATTCCCATTTGAGTAAACACTAGTAAATAAATGCACAGGGTCCTGTCTTGTTTCGATTCATTAGAAAACTTGTAGCTAGATTCACTCATCTGAAATGTTTATATCAAAATCAATAGCAGAATATTACCTAGATTGGTAGTAAATGACCACTTTATTGGTAATCTTTTATGAAAAATTTTTGAGGCTTTTAAACTTTATGTTTACTCCTATTTCAGAAGGAAATTTATGAGGATAATATAATGCATCAGAGAATGAGTGTACACAGAATATAAATGCCAGCAGCACAAAATAGTCTAGAGTACCTTCTTTAAAATTAAATATAGTCTTCTTTGCTGTAACTACTGATAAAAATATGAAGAAGTATGAGAAAGTTAGTTTCGTGGCAGATGGATTGAGTATGAGATGTTTGAGCTTAGGGAATCGGTTTGTTATTGATGACTGCATTCATGCAAATTCTTGTTTGATGCATTCCCACTGTGGCTGGAATTATTTAACATAGATTACATATTGTTTTTCAATTGCCTCTGTGCCAATTGTGGGTGGCAAATGGAAATTTTTGAGATAAGCAAGCCTGGCTGATAAGTCCACTGAGTCACAACCAGGAAAAAAATAAAAATAGACTGTACCCAGAGGTCTCCCTAATCACCTGTCTTTAATTGTGAAAGAGATGTTAGCACAAAACATCTCTGAATTTAACCCTCTGCTGTTTGATTTCATTTTTCAATGAGAAAGACTAGAACAGATTTTTTTAAGTAGAAAGTTGAAAACTTCGTATATTTACAGAGTAAAGAGACCCTGAGCGATGAAGGTTAATCTCACTGCAGGTAGGTTGACGTGACAATGTGTGAGGCTGTCTTGTAAGAAAATGAATGTGAAGGCTCCTTTTATGGTGATAAAGGAAGAGCCTACCCAGTGGTTTGCTGAACCCTGGTAACCATGTGACTTGTAACCATAGACAACCACAGAAGCTACATTTTCCTAAGCAGGCTTTGCATTGCTGACGTTTTCCCTTCTAATCACTACCTAGTGCTTTCAAATTGTTTTCAGCCTCTTAGGCCAACAGCCATACATTCTGATAATCGGGAAAAAAATGCGTACTCTGCCCAATTCAATACTCTAAATACCGAGAAAGGAGCTGGGTCAAATTATTGTCTGGTCAAAGGGACATTGCAACATTTTGTTTTTAGTAGAAAGGAACAGGGTGAAAATTGATACTTTTCTATGTTGGTTCAAAATATGACTCACTAATAAGCATTAGTTAAAACAGATTTCACAAATTTTGAATTTTTAAATATTACAACAGGAAAGGAAAAATGACAGATATTGTCAAACATTTAATCTTTAAATGCTCTGTTTTAGTTATGTGGGTTTTGTTTTCTTTTAAACAGGGCCGTTCCCATATCTCTTGTATGCCAGGGACCGTTCGCCGCTGGAACTATCCATCTCCCCTCTGCATTGGTAAGGATGCCACTCCCGTAACTCTTGCTGTGCACAGGCTGAGAACAGACCTGCTCTGCTCTTGGGCTTCAAATGATGCACTTCTAAATTTCTTAATTTTAAAACATGTGTTATATAATGATAATACCATAATGCAGTAGACCAGAATGACAAGCTGAGCCTGCATCCTCTCCACTGGTTGCAGCAACTCCATCCTCTCAGTGTGTCTGGGTCACCCGCATAGACCAGAGGCAAGACTGTCTGCTCAAGGCACTACACTAAAATGACATTCGTGTCAGAAGGCCAGTCTGTTTACTTGTGGCAAAGGCAGAATGCAGCTGGTCTGAAAGTCTGAGTAGTTTTCTCTGTGGACCTGTTAGCCTCAGGAAAAAAACAAGTTCCCAGCAGTACAAAGGTTGGTGATGCAGGGTACCCTTTACTCCCCATCATCCAGGCCTCCAGCTTCACCCATCACCTACATGTTGTAGCCCAACTCAGAAATCTTTACCTGTATCTCAGGTACCTGACTATTCAGCCTTGCGGGTCCTGTCCCAGCAGGATCGTAGGTGACTTCACACTCCATCCCCCCGACCAGCCTCCCACACTCCGATTGGCTTTTCCAAACCTGATGTTGTTCTCCGGGATCTGCTTCCTTTGAGAATGCTATTAGCAGTGTCCTGCTTTTTTTTTATTTTTTCTTTGCCTACACAACAACAAATCTGGGTGTTACTTTAAATTTCTCCCTCACTCCCTAAATCCCAGTGATTTCTCACTCTTGTCAACCCCTCCACCTGTGATTCTTAGCCCCAGTGCCCCATCTTCAAGATGGCACAGTCCCCTCCTAAATTATCTCCATGGGTTCCTAATCCGAGGCTCCCATATTTAACCATATTCCAACTTTGTCATAGGAAAGAGGCAAAAGGAAAAATCGGCAGTACTGATCTGTATTTAAATTTTTCATATTTTGTTAATCATAGATTTTTCTATATTTCCTATGATTTTTTCAAATATTGCATTAAAATATTTATTAGTGGGTTTAGGCACCATCTCGAAGTTTGCACTGGAGTGTCTTCTCCTCAGTGCTGTCTGGGTTCCCACCTTCAGGTGCAATGAATCGCCCCTACCCTGGGCTACCACCCACCATATGCCTGACTTTACTTCCGGCAGAGCTGTAATGATACTGCTATTTAATTTGCCCTTCTACAATCCCCAAAGACTTCGGTGACAGAGACATGCACCACTGACCTCTGTACCTTCAGTACATGGTACACACTCAAGAATTTCCATTAAAGAATAGCTGGGAAATGAATGAGTATCAGAGAGCATGGGTCATTATAATAGTCACACTTCTAGGGGTGCTGTCTTTATAGTTCCCCAGAGTGTTCCAACACTCAAGTATTGCTGGAAGTGCACTCAGAACCCACTTACCTCCAGATGGTTAGTCTCAAGCACCCCATATTGCCAAATGGTATTTCAAGAGAAAATGATCAACTCCATATGGATGAACATTAGCCATTTTAAAGGGCACAATGTAGCCTTAAAATGGTCCTATGAGCTATTCACATACTGTTTAGAATTCATTTTGGCATAATGTGGTGTGGGCACCCACAAGTAAAGCAGGTAATTACTGTCTGTTGCACATTCTTCTGACAGCCTCATTTCCCCACATCTCAAATAAATTTAGATATTCAGTGGCTTTTAGTAATACACAATTTAACTACCTTGCATGGGATGTAGATGGAATTGTGTACAGAGGAAAATAAAACTGCAGGAAACCTGTAAAACAAACAAAACTTCAGCCTTTATGATAGTCTCATCCAGGAGATAATGACAGTTTATGTTACGCTCACTATATCATATTTGCTTACAAGTGAAAAGTACACCTTAGTGGCCAGTATCTTATCTGTAAGGGCTATTTCTTGGTAAGAATAAATGCTTAGATTAACATGTCAGCTAAAAGCATAAAGTTGCTCTACACATGTTTAAAATCCCAGCCTTAATTTGGAAGGTAAAAAAGAAAAAAAAAATGGCAAAAGGACTGCCTTTGACCCATACAGAACATCAATCTGCCTATTTATTTTTAAATGAAGAGCCTTCCCTTAAAGATAGAAATTGAGATTTTTTAAACCTCACAATGAAATCAATTTCAAGCAGGCATCCAATCAAATAATATGCCTTTGCTGTCACTTTATATTAAATAATGGGATGTTTTATTCAAATAATTAACTTATATTTGCAAAATATATTAACTTTTCTCTTTTATTTAGCATCTTAAATATTAGCACATGTTGAAGTTACGTCAACTTCTGTAATCCTTTACAGAGTATACAAGTGTTTTCATTGTTGAAAAAACTCATACATGACCTGTGATAAATCCCAAAGACTGATTCTGCAGATGGAATGGCATTTTTTGTTTGTATGGTTTGATTATAGTGTTTTGTTTTTGTTTTTGTTTTTGTTTTTGTTTTTGTAGCTGTTAGCTTTAGATTACTCCAAACTGGGGAATTTTATGAGTAGAAATCCATAGAGAGATAATATTTTACCTATGAGTTCCTAGACATCCCATTACCTAATTTTGAAAAATACTAGTACTAATGAAGACAAAGTATATAATATCACTTCTCTAGAGGTTAACATACCAAGCAGTGTTCTCAGAGTTTAACCAATGTGGACTATTTTGAATATATATAACAAGCTTTGACTGGTCTCACCATTTTCCAGGTCTCTATAGGTGGGCGAGGTTCAAGTCTCAGCAATGTCCTGGGACCTCCGTGTTCACTGTCCTGCTGGGTTCTTCAGCAGGGCATTGTCTATGTCCTTGAGTAAAAATTCTATATATTCTTTGTCCCCACAAAACCAGGAATCTACACAAAATACGATATAAATCCAGTAAAATATAAGGTCTCTAGCCATTTTATAGAAATGAACCCCTTGCCCTTAGCAACACAGTTAATGTCCAAGAATTTTCCCATATTATGACTCACACCACAAAACATAAACTTTTAAATGTTGTAACTTACATTTCTCAACTTATACAATGTTTGAAATCCAGAATATGATGCCCTGGCTTGAGCAATCACCATATTCACTAGACTTGAGTTTTAGCATACTTACCAATAACTCTAAATATGCTATTTACCTGTAAGAAAGGGTATGCCATGGAGGGAGCTGCCCAGGCAGGAGGCAGGAAGTCAGTCCGTGACGTGACAACCACACGGAGATGGACACTGAACCCATCTAAGACCCGGCAAGCCCAGTCGCCTTAAAATGTCCCCAAAGGAAGAAAAGATCATCTTTTGGGAGCTCTGTTTTTATGCTTATCTATTGACTTGTAGATTTTTTTAGATGAGCAACAGCAAAAAAATAAATAAATAAATAAAAAGGATTACATGTGGTTTTAAGTAAGCTCTCGAGTAAATTGGTGATTGTTGTGTGTTTGACAGGCTATGAATCCAGAGGTCAGGCCCATGATTTGTTTCCCATCACACGGACAGTTGGTCTGTGTGGGACAGGGACATCCATCCGTGTTGATGACGCCTTCTATGTTCGGGCCCTGGGCCAGCCCCTCCTGCAGGGCTGCCTCAGTCCTCGGCTGAAGACGTACATGGCTATTTGTATTTTATGATTTCTGTGTGTGTGTGTGTGTGTGTGTGTGTGAAAATCATACTAAAATCTAAAGGAACGTTTTAATAATACCACATTTGCTGGTTCTTTTGTTTTCTCTCTTTTTTTTTTTTCATTGATTTGGCCTTTTTCATTCGTGTCTTCCCTGTAGTTGTGTTACAGGAAAGGGGTTGAGATTCAGACCTCAAGAGCAGGTTGTTGAATCTCACACATGAAAGAATTCAGGGCAAGTCCATAGAGTAAAATGAAAGCAAGTTTCCTAAGAAAGTAAAGGAATAAAAGAATGGCTGCTGGCTGCCCATTTTTATGGTTATTTCTGGATGACATGCTAAATAAGGGGGAAATTATTCATGTTTTCCCTTTTTAGACCTTATAGGGTAACCTCCTGACGTTGCCATGGCATTTGTAAACTGTCATGACGCTGGTGGGAGTGCCGCAGTGAGGATGACTAGAGGTCACTCTCGTGGCCATCGTGGTTTTGGTGGGTTTTAGCCCGCTTCTTTACTGCAGCCTGTTTTATCCGGAAGCTCTTCATGACCTGTATTTTGCACTGACCTTGTCTCATCCTGTGACTTAGAATGCCTTAAACATCTGGGAATGCAGCACAGTAGGTTTCAGCCTTATTTCAGTCAGCTCCTATTCAAAACGGAGTTGTTCCGGTTGAACACCTCTAACAGATGGATGTACATATCTACTGTCACTGCAGGACACGTGAGCCTTAAGGGAAAGGGCATTACTGCTAAATGTATTTAGGCTTGCCACTCAGACTCACTGGTGTGTCTTCAGCACAATCCACAGCTGCATGGACAACATGCAGGCGGGAGCCTGGTCTTGCAAATGCCTGGCCTCTCCCAGGAAGAAGTCGCCTTGAGAGATTATGCTTTAAATAGCAACACAGTTGATTATGACTCATACCACAAAAATAAACTTTTAAATGTTGGTAACTTACATTTTTCAGCCTATTCGATGTTTGGAATCCAGAATATGATGCCGTGGCTTGTGCGGTCACCATATTCACTGGCCTTGAGTTTGGGCTGTTTCTCATATTAAATTACAAATAAAGTATTTGAGCCTTGATGATGATGAAAAAACAAAAAGACTTCACTACAGGTCCTAGGGGGCCTCTAAAAGAGGACTTCCAGAACATATTTTGTTGAGAATATTTTGCTTAATGAGAGCATCGTTAGAATAAGAATAAAGCCATTTCCTGTGGACTTCCTGAAAAGAAGTGGCATCATTCGCATGACGTTCAGAATATAAGGAATGATCATTTTAATAGGTTACAAATGTCCAAAGATTGGAATTTCAAATGCTTCAGCCTGTATCACTGGGCATGTTTGTTGTAAAATCAGTCGTGTTTCTTTATAGGCAAACCTCAGATAGCTTAGCAAAACAGGTGAGTCACCAAGATACGGGAAGATGCATGAACTTACTTCACCCTCTCTCACAGCCTAAGATTTCCTGGGGAGAAGGTGGTTGCAGTTAACTGCATTTCGAAATTGAAAGGCTCTCTGACTGTCCTGTGTCCTGGCTGAAACTTGGGTTCTGGAACCAGACGCAGCTGGAACGACCTTCTGGTTGTGCTGTTTACCAGGCATGTCACTTTAGGGAGATTTCTTAATCTCTTCCAGGCATGGTTTCTTTATGCATAAGAGGGGAATAGTAATAACACCAGCATTTCAGGATTGTTATGTGAGTTAATCTATGTAACGTATTTAGGCACAGTAAGTAGCACATAGCAATCAATGAATAGGAACTAATTCTAACACTCAATGAATAGCAGCTAACAAACTGAAGTCTGTTTGATGCCTGACTGTAATCTAAACATTAAATGGAGTAACCTTTACTGGGAGCCTCTGAGTACAAGGAGAAGCTAGATCTTGAAAAATGGTCTTTATTCTAAAGCAGAGTTCACTGTCAAGAGGGAGAGCTCAGCTCATAAATAAGTGAGGCACACGGCACCGTATTGTGTGCTGTAATGAGGGGCGGAATTCAACTCTGAAAACTTGCTCTTTCTTAGCATAGTTGAGTGTAGCAGGTTGGATCAGAGATTGCAGGGAGAAAGTGAGGACCCACAGGACTGACATCTTGTCCACTTCACAGCCACCTGTGGCGGGACGCTGAGCACCTTGGGAGGTGTGATCCTGAGCCCCGGCTTCCCAGGTTCTTACCCCAACAACTTAGACTGCACCTGGAAGATCTCGTTACCCATTGGCTATGGTAAGTGAAAACGTGTTTAATTCCTAAAAGTTCATTTTATTTTTTTCATTTCTACCTTGGAAAGAATTAAGGAGAATAAAAAATATGCCTTATTCTATTGACATAACTGTATCTTTAATTGAAAGTGGCTTACAGATTTAAATAAAGCTTTGACAGAATAACTTTGAGAGTAGAAAAGTTATTTGAAAAATCAATTTAGCTGTGCAGCTCTTTTCAAGGCAAATTAAATTGGCCAAATGATAATGTAGTAGTGCACAGGAAATGCAAAATGTAGCATCCCTAATTCAATTACCAAGCTCTTTATTTATAATCACACTTTTCCTCATCTATCTCTGGAAGTCAATCACAGTTATTGTTTCTTCTGGATAATTTTGAAGGCTTTTTAAAGGTTATGACTCATTTTAAATTATAAAACAAATTTCAAAAAACTTGTTTTATACATTTTTATTATATATTACATTGTTTTTAGGTTTATAAATATGTTTTTTAATAGCTAGTTATTAACATTTAGGTTGTTCACTTTAAATAATTCATAAATTTAATTGTTGTGTATACTATTTTAAAACCTCATTCTGGCCTCCCTTCAGAAACGCATGGTCTTTGTGAAATGTTGATCCACTCTCACACCATTCCTTGTCTGCCTCCTGGTTTCCTTCATATTTTAATTCATTTATTTGGGTCTCCCCACCTATGATTTTCTCTACAGCACTCAATCTAGGTAGACCAAGTTACGTACTCCGTGAATGTCCTAGGGCAGAGTAACTAGGTACTTATGTGCTAAATATTAGCTGAGTGATGAATGGATGAATACAGCCATAAATAGAAATCACTGCCCTGGAAGAAGATCACACGCTTTATTCAAAGCTTCTGCCTTTAGAATCTGTGAGCAGAGCAGTTGTCAGTAGCAGTAAGAGTGAGCAATTGGGGTGGACTTGCTCAGCAGAGCATGGCCGGGGAATAAACAGGCGGAATGACAGGCGGGCAGGTTGGTCAGGTGCTGGACATGGGAAAGGCGGTCGGCTGACATGACTGTTCCACTGGAAAGAAGAGGACCTTGGAGGGGCAGCTCGATGGGATGGGATGGAGTAGCCTGTGGAGTTCACCACCATCCGGTTATCTGTAGGAGGCCATGCCTGGCAGTGGTCAAGGAAGGGAGAGACTCTGTGAAAGGGATATTATAGGAGCCCTCTATTTCTCCCAGGTTTCTCAGTTTGATATTTTTTTTTTCAGTCATAATCTCTCTGAGCATAAGGCAGTGATTATGTGAGGGCTAAATGAAACAGAGAGCTATGAAAAACTTGCAGCAGCATTGGTTCCACTGCTCTTCCAATCCGGGCCCGTTGTCCTTGCCATGGAGTTGTGGAGACATGAACTTGTCGAATTAATCTTTGCAGTCAGGGATTCAGGGTTGTTTCAGAGATATGTGTAATCCTGGATAGTTTCCTCAGTCATAGTGCTCCTAAGGATCACAGCCTTTTGGGGCAAGTTATTATATCCATTAACAGAATCAGAGAATGAGAGAAATCTGAGGCAAACTGCAGCTATCCCTGAAGGAATTGAGGTTTTCTTAAATTGGTTAATCCACAGGAACCCCAGCTTCCTCATTCCCATAGTTAAAATAGGTACATAAGGTTATGGCGACGGTTAAATAAAATAATTCTGGCTAGAAGGTTAGTGCAGGGCTTGGCATGTAATAAACAAACAAAGTGAAACAAACAAGAAAATCACCTGGCTATATTTTTTATTATTCTTCCAAATGTTTACACCTTCCCCTCAAAACTAGCTGGAAGCATTCTAATTATGAATAGAATAAAATGGGTATAAATATTTTCTTAACATATTTTTCCAATGTTACTATTTTATCATTTCTGAGAAGGGTATCATTTAATATATTTTCTTATTTATTCATTCCTAAACTATTGTTCAAGAGAACAATTTGGAAAAAAACTTCAATGCAACCAAATTGTCTAAATTCATATTTTGGATCTATAAACCTAAACAAACTAATTATTTAAAGAAAGATTGAAATGAAAAAGAAAGTATGAAATATCGTCTTTAAACTGATGCAAATCTTTAAAAGATTTGACATTCCATAGAATGAGGGTTTAAAGAGGATCTAGAAGAGGAGAAAAGAAACTTTATCCCCAATCCAACAGACATACAAAATATTATCCCTGGCTTTTTAGAATAGGCATAGGTATGCTTCAGAATGATTTGTTGTAGATTATGTTTGAGTAATGCACGAGGTTTGCCTGGGATAAATTTTATAGCCTCTGAATAGTAGTAGATATGAAGTGAGAAATTGGGAGAAGAGGCATATGAATGGCAGTGATGATGCCCCTGGTAAAAGTTCTTTCTAGGGCTTAAATTATTTTAGAGCAATTTGCAGAATCTGAGAAAATTTTACTATCTAGCTTTCAACTCCACCTTGTTTTATAGTTAAAAACATTTAAGTAAATTAGTTCCATATCTTCGTAGCCTTCTTTAATTTCTGCCCCTTCTCCCTTGTAATATCCACTATCCCCAGAGCTTCATGTCTCTTTTCTACACACATGACTTTTAAACCAATGCCATGAGTCTTGTTGTCAAATGTCAAACCACACTTCAGAGGCATGTGAACATTTCATCTGAGTCAGATTCTCCTGTTCAGTTCCCAGTTTGTATCCACAGCAATGTATAGCTCATTTTTCTTTCTCTGAACCTTAGCTTATTCCTGTCAGCAAGCTGTCCTCAGAATCTCCCAAATCATAAGCAAATATCAGATCATACCCTTGGAAATTTTGAGGCAGTAACTTTGGAGTTCAAGCTCAGACACCTGCACTTATAAATCAAGCACTCACTCCAGAAGCTTCTTATGTAAAACAAAATGGGACTATAGCAGAGATGACAACAATTATCTTGTAATTATGATTTCTCCCCTTTTTGGTTTCTCATGTTGCTTCCTATTGATACCCAAACTGTAAAGTGATTCTGGAACATTTCCTGTGGTTACAACTCAGAAAAGGTCCCCTTATTTTCTAATGGGACAAGCAGGGAGATTGGGAAAGGAGGCAGGTATTTCAGCTAATGTCACGTAAAAACAAATCTCTTACCAGGGTAATGATGTTAGTGTGATTGTGGTGATCAGGTTGCAAAAGAGCAGCCCGAAGGTATGTCTTCCTTAATGCTGAGAAAAGTCATGTGATAGACAGTTAACATGAGTAACCATGGTAGAGTTAACCAGCTCCTCCTGTAAGTGTGCAAATGGTGCATTGCTATTACTACTCTTCCTCTACCCTCCTCTGTTTTCTGAGGTTTGGGAAACCATCTTAAACAATGTTTCCTTTGCAGCATCACTGGAAATTGCATCAAGAAACAGACATTAAGAGAAGCTTGACTAACTTAGACCCTAAGAAAATGTCAGAATTTTTGGTAAATTGTATCTACTTAAACCTGCAACACTAAGTAACAAGGAAAATGACTGCCCCCACAGGGTGCTCAAATTTACTGTGTGCAAGAAGCTTCAGTGGAGGTTGTGTTGTTACAGTGTAGCCTCCCATGGCCTATTTCCTGAATTCTGACTCAGTGCCCCTGACTGGATTAGGAAATGAACTTGGCATTTTCCCAAAGCAACTCTAGTTCCTTGGATACTGGAGCCAGACTCCTTCAGGAAGCCTTTCTCCAATTTATAGAAGAGCACTTTTAATCTAAATAAAATGAGAAATGCACAGATTTTTCACAAGGTTCTTACAAATATTACTTATTTAAGATAAATTGCTTTGGTGTAAAAAATGTAGAAATCATAAGATTTTGGCACGTTGGAAATAGAGATAGAATATTATTGAGTATAAAACAGCACGACAAATCAAAATTGCAAAGTGAATTACAAAAACTATTGTTCTTGCAAAGTATTTTTAAATCTAATCTCTAGGCTTCAGATTGTATCTCTAGTATCTGCATGTACATATCTATTCCCTTGATTGTCAGTTTTGGGATTTGGATTCTCAGGGTAGTGTCCTGCCAGTAAGCATGCTCCTCTAGTTACTCTGAGTAATAACATCCGGAATATAAGACATTATTAGTGTTTCTTGAAGAAAAATATATGTGATTTTTTCACTTTGGGAGGATTTTATTGAATATTATGAATCTTCCCATACAACTAGATAAGCATAAGATTGCCTGACAGATTTTCTAATCCAAGGTTTAAGCGGTTACCAGTTTAGTCAAATAATTATTTTGATTAACTCTACTCCCCTACCCCATGCCCATGGATCCAGCCACAGTTTAAACAGACAAAAGTGATTAGTTGTTTTGGTATCATGTGGAAATCATCTTGCCCATTTCTCTAATTATTCATTCAAGGGACAGCTGTTTGTTGTTGTTGTTGTTTGTTTGTTTTGTTTTGTTTTTTTGAGATGGAGTCTCACTGTGTCACCCAGACTGGTGTGCAATGTCACGATCTCGGCTCACTGCAACCTCCTCCTCCCGGGCTCAAGGGATTCTCCTGCCTCAGCCTCCCGAGTAGCTGGGACTAGAGGCCTGCACTACACCCAGCTAATTTTTGTGTTTTTAGTAGAGATGGGGTTTCATCATATTGACCAGGCTGGTCTAGAACTCCTGACCTCATGATCTGCCCTCCTTGGCCTCCCAAAGTGCTGGGATTGCAGGCATGAGCCACCGTGCCCGGCTGGGACAGCTGACTTCTACACGCTGCCTCAGTAAGACCACACACCGTCCCTCAAAAGAGCCAAGGGAACTCTAGCCAAAAGGACTGCAGCAGTTGGTAGCATAAGCTGTGGTTGCTCAAAATTTGGGGCTCTGAGTTTAGCTGAGTAGAAATCGTAGTCCTACCAATGACTGCACAAGATACCAAAATGTTTTTGAACCTTGCTTCCTTATTTTTAAAGGAAATGTAATAAAACATCAGTCTCATTTGGAGGTATTGTAAATGCATGACATAGGGCATTATTTAAGTGCTAACTGCTTTTGGTAGCTAGACCAAATTCTAGTTTAGTTATCTAGTGGCTAAACCTGATAGTTTTGTGCTGTTTTCTTTCCTTTTCACAGGCTGGGGTTGATGTTTTGTGATGCTCTGGCAGAGCTCACCAACTCAGGATTTTGGTCTCTTGTTTTCTAGCGAGTGTCTAAGGGCACAGTTAACAGAAATGCAACCAGGCTTTCTATCTGCCCTGCCCTGTTACCTTTTATACTTAAAATGTGCTGCACTAATATTGCATACAATGCTCTCCAGAATTACGATACCTTCGGAGTGTCTAGAAACAGGGACATGAAAGATTCTTTAGAATGTTCAATAAATTCCATAGGCATTAACACGTTTGCTGTATTTTTTATTACACAGAGAAGGTACAAAACAGAGTAAGTAATATTCACAGGTTCTATCAGCTAAAAACTAGGCTTTAACTCTGTGATCATGGTCACATTACTATTCAAAGTTTTGTTAAAGCCCAAGGCAAAAATTCGCTGTGCAGGTGACTTGTCACTGGCACTTAATTTTCATTGTGTAATCACAATAGGATAAGAGAGTGCTGGGTAAATTCCACCAAAGGTAAGCTTTCAGATTTTTTGTTGTTGTTGAAATAATATATATATATTAGTACTCTCTGAGATAATAGAAGGGTAACCAGGTTATGCTTATTTTAATCCCTTTATTTTGGCTTTATGATGTCAAACTGGATGCAATTTGCTGAAAATTAGATAGCTAAATCATTCTATTTTTAAGCCAGGTTAAAGCTGAGCTCTATTCTATTTTCTGATGTATATTTGATATGTGGCTGTATAATTTATCCTGCTTATAAGGGTAATTTTGCTCACAATATTATAATTGTCATAATTCCATTTCCTCTTCAAGCTGAATTCCAGATCAGGAGAAAACCACTTTCACTAGACCCTGTATTTTGAAACATTGGACATCCTCCATTTCTTTGCACTCTGATCCCCTTGCACGTTGTTATCTTTTGTGACTGTGCTTGTTCGTGAATTTTAAAATGTGTTTCTGGATAAATATATCGAAAGTCTGCATATGTGCATCTGAAGTGAGCACATTTTCAGCCATTTCTCTATCATTAGGTATTAAGTATTCCAAGCTTGCCCCAGGTTTCCTTTCTGTCTGCTGCTCTGGACATACATAGATGTGCCAGCAATTCAACAGATTGTTTTTTATTATGTTTGGGTCAGTTTCTTGATTCTGCCTGGTTGTGATTAATGTGAGGGATGTCTGTAAAACTCTGCAGAGCATGTGCATTCAGTCCATAGGGCAGTCACAGAAATACATGTATGCACACAGATGCACACAAATGCATGCATGCAGGCGTGCGCACAGACACACACACACACACACACTGCTCTTTAGTATAGTTTACTTACTTGTAACGAAATTAATTTGTATTAGATTTGTGAGCCATACCACAAAACTGTTTTTAGCTCAGCAGTGGGTAAGGGGACAGGTAGATCTGGATGTACCACTGGCTGAGCAATCCAGGAGCTCAGCTGTGACGGAACACGGAGGAGACAGCTCCAAACCAAGGGACACAGGGGTCCCTGACCCTCCCTCTCTCTTCCTCTCCTTCTCCGCCCACTTCCATCTCTCACTCTCTTGCTGCCTCCTTCTCTCCCTCTTTTTTTTTTTTTCTCTCACTTCTGAATTTCTTTTAACCAAAAATATTTTCTGGAATTTAGAAAGAGGTTAACAGCTCATTGGTGGCTGTTCGACAAACAGCAGTATTTGACATTTTTTATTTTAATATTTGCAGAAGTGTTGTACATTTAAAGACTTGCTCCATCTTGGTTATATATACAGGTGACAGTGGTAGAATGGCCGGGACCACCACAGGCTGAGCTAGTTTTTTCTTGACTGGTGATGTAGTCCTGGTGTCTAGACTTGGATGATGTACTATGACTCTAGTTACTCATTCTAAAAATAATTCTCAATTTTGCTTAAATTATTAATAATCTCTCTTTTTCTTTTTCTTTTTTTTTTGTCTTCTTAGCCATGTCCTGAAGTTTTTCATTCTGTTTTTTTAATTCATCCTCTTTTAATCTAGAAATAGGTTGAACATAGTGCAAACTAATTTTCTCCAAGAAGAGTGGAATATTTTTACCATCATGAAACTGTCAGCTCTTGTCTAGCGTATTAGCATGCCAAGCCGGAAAAAGTGAGGACTTTGTCAGTCAGTGTAGGGTTAAACCTCACTCTGCCATTTCCCCTGCGACATGAGACAGAAAAGCTAACATTTCTGAGCCTTAGTTTGCTCACCTGTAAATGATGAGCATAGTGGGGGTTACTGTGCTGGGAATGACCTTGGTGGGTGAATCAGACTCAGGGCCTGCTGCTGACCTTACACGATGCCCACTCAGGATGGGCACTATTCACCTTTTGCTTCTCCCTGCAAAGTTTCCCTATAATTAACGAAATTGTTTTTCTTGTATGACTTCAAATTTTGTTGAGTGATTTTAGGTTTTTCTTCCCTACAATTTTTCTTCCCTACAATTTTTTGCTTGAACTTCTTTCTTCCTTTTTACAAAGCACTGGCCCTTGACAACTGTGTTTTCCTTTGATACCTGAGTAGATATGTTTGTGTGAATATTTTTCTGCACTTGCAATTAAGTAGGATAACCCATGTAGGTGTTACCTTTACCTTTACCAATCTGGGAAACAGATTAAATTTTTTTAATGTTTTCATCTGTCAAAAACAGAAGAATCATGCAGAGTAAAGCTTTATATATATATATTTATATTTATAAATATATTCATATATAAAT